>PVJC01001195.1:54816-98946 GCA_004026665.1 Murina feae
AAAAACTGGGAGCCTAGTGTAAGGTTAACTTGCAAAGCAACTCTCACATCCTCTCCATATCCTACTCTATCTAGTAGCTCTCTTTCTCTTTTTGTACAGTTTCATTGTGCTGGGAACTCTGACAATAGTAAGTGTCAAAGAGCAATTCATGGTACTTTGAAATAGTCTTGAAACTAGAGGATAATAAGGCTTTACAAGATACATAACCAGAATGTATTCATTTGACTAACTGTATTATCAAAGTAGACACACTCAGAAACAATGTACTTATTTCAACTATGCTTCCCTAAAATAGTTTTGAAAAAACTCTTCACAAACTGCTTTAAGAACTAGAAGATAGACCACGTAAAAATATCAGATTTCACTTTTAACCCAAACAAAATTGTCCACCTGATCATTCTCTTACACTACCGGCCAAGAATAACTCAGAATGATTTTTGGATATTTCTAAACGTTCAGTTAGCTTCTTCATCTTTCTAAAGATAAAAATCTGTCAACAGGAGAACAGCCTATGTGGTAGACTCTAACTGTACAGCTGAAAGAAAAATATCAAAAATATTTTCGGCAACAGCATTGCTGGAAAAAGTGCACAGCTTCCCAGGGGACAACTGGGAAGGGGCTCCTCTCTCTCTCATTTGGATGTCTCAGTGGTGCTGTTTATTTTGGTCACTCTTGGGTATCTAATTGCGGATTTGATCAGATGCAGAGAAACTGATCCCGGGCCTGGCTTTAAAACAAAATGTAAAGTGGCTTTTATGTGTATAATATACAACATTATATTCCTTTATACTGTATCTGTTTTTCCCCTGGCTTACATCACATACTCTGGGGATTCTTACTGAAAAGACAATATGAGTTCAGTTCAGCACAAGGCTCTTGGCCCATCAGCCCTCCTTTTTGTCCAGCTGCAGTTCTGAAGACATATCCCCTGTTCACTGACCAGGCTCTAGCAACCCTATGAGGGAGCTTGTGTTGCCTCCCAATTAGCATATTACAGAGCAAAATGCTACTTCCTTTTCCTTTTTGGTAGCCGGTAGCAATCTGACATCATGATGGAAACTAGCACTTGAGCCAGCCCCACTCAATAATCAAGCCCACAGCTCTTGCTGGGGTTTTCTCTCCAAAGCATTTGTTCCTGGATCCTTGTTCATCCCAAATAGTTCCCCAACTCAATGTAAATCAGTATCATCAAGTCATACTAAATATCTATAAAGGTAGAAACTATCTAACGTCACTGTTGGCATTATGCTATGAAGAATGTCCTGTTTTCAAAAGACACACAATGGTGACTTTCAGTAACAAAGGTGGCACATTCCTAGATGTTACATATATAAAGGATATATAGGAATCTAACACTTTCCTTTTCTTTCTTTCTTTTGTTTTTTAAGTTACAGAATCTATAAAACCAAATGCCATTCTAGTTTTGGAAACAAAAGAGCTTCAGCATACGTTCTAGAAACTAGTATTTTTAAGCTTAAGTCAAAAAGTTTTCTTACAATGCAGGAAACAAAGGAGGAAAACAGAGCCTATATAATAAAGAGGGAAAACGCAAATTGACCATTACTCCACCAGAAATATGGTGGTGCCCACGGTGGAGGCGGTTTCCATAACACAAGATGGCTGCACCCACAGCGGAGGCTGAGTTCCTGTAACAAGCCTTAATGAGCAATCAGCAGGGACCTGAGGCTGCGCCCTCTGCCTCCACCCCCACGGGGCTTGACAGGGTACCTCAAGCCGCACCCCCCACCCATCAGGGCTTGCCGGGGGACCTCAGGCCGCGCCCCCACCCTGGCACTGCGTCAGAGACCTGAGGCTGCAACCCCTGCCTGGCAGGGCTTAATGGGGGACCTCAGGCTACACCCCCTGCCCGGCAGAAATTGACAGGGGACCTCAGGCCACGCCCCCCATCCTGCAACTGGGCCAAGGGACCTGACGCCATGCTCCCCACCTGGCAGGGCTTGACAGGGGACCTCAGACTACGCTCCCTGCCTGGTGGGGCTTGACAGGGAATCTCAAATCACGTCTCCCACCCAGTGGGACCTGACAGGGGCCTGGGTTAAGGTACCTCAGGCCACGTCCTCCACCTTGGCACCAGGCCAGGAGACCTGAGGCTGTGCCCCCCGCCTAGTGGGGTTTGACAAGGGTGGGACTGGCCGAGTCTGGATCTAGCCCAATAGGCGGGCCAGTCAGATCTGGGTCTAGCATGATTTTGAGGTGCACGTGGATGGGCGGGGACTTGACTTTGGGTCCCGTGGTACGTCCCAGACTCTGACAGGAGGAAGATTTTCACATACATTTTACTAATTTTCTTTCATCTCTGACACTTCTATTATAGAGAAAGGGCAAATGGCAATATTAAAATATTACCTCTAATTAATTCCCTTTTTATTGTGCACCGGGCCACTAGTATAGTATAAAATAGTATAAAGGAATACAATGTTGCATATTACACACATAAAAGCACTTCACATTTTTGTTTTAAAGCCAAATCAAATTCTCTGTTTACATATGGGCTAAAATGATTTTTTTTTTAAATGGATTTGTTTTGATAAAGTCCTTAACTTGGTAATATTTTCAATCTGAACCAAGTAGTTTTTTGTAAACCTCATTTCTACACCAGAGCCAGCTACAGAAATGGCGGTTACAAAGGGACTGCTTATATTCAAATTTCAATATGTGCATGGGATGGAAGTGCTTGGAGTTGAGTAAAACAGTTGGACATCCCCCAAGGGCTCCCAAACTACGAGAGGGTATAGGCCAGGCTGAGGGAACCCACCATCCCAGTGCAAGAATTTCGTGCATCGGGCCTCTAATCTTTTAATAATTTGTAAAGAGAGGACAAGGATTCCAGAAAAATAATTTATATCACATCTCTCTAAATAAGGAATGACAACAATAAGCTACCCAAACCAAGCTTGAGTCTTTAAGGCTACTTAAAACAAAAGATTCTGGAATTCTAGAATTCTATGAAATATCTTAGGGATTATTTCAACAAAAAATTGTGAGGGGAGTCAGCCACCAGAATAATTTATTATCTAGCAATTCCATAAAAAGCAGCTATGAGACACTACAAAGGTATTTTGCTTTAATTTGGACAGAAAACTAAAGCTAAAATGCCAGAATAGCCCACCCAGAGGTAAAGTGTTTAGGACTACCCCATAAGGGGTCTGACTCCAAGAGAAAGAGTTCTGGTAAGTTGAAAGAGGCATTCTATCTAATCAAGTCCGAAGATGAAATCAGGCTTACATGACACAGTGATTAGTAGTTTTTATGGATTAATTAAAAAGCCCCATTTTATGTATGTATTAGTTTTCTTTACAAATTGCTCTCTGAGGGGATTGATTCACTCTAATAATTGTGATTAGTCATTTTAACAAAGTCTCCTAGTCCTTGTCAAAGAGGAGACTGAGTTGGAAAAGTAATCAAACTTATGAAAAGACTGATACTTCCAGCCAAAATGCAAAATCCAGTAACCTAACCCCCGAGGGCAGCCCAAGAACAAACCATTAGCTTTGATGTTTGAAGTGAGAATATACTTCTCTCTAAAGACAAAGAATTCCAAAGAAGACATACAATAGGTATATGAAAAAATGCTTAACATCACTAATCATCAGGGAAATGCAAATCAAAACCAAAATGAGCCCAGCTAGTTTAGCTCAGTTGGTTAAGTGTCATCCCATGCACCAAGAGGTTGCTGATTCGATTACTGGTCAGGGGCACATGCCCAGGTTTTGGGTTTGATCCCCAAGAGGGGATATGCAGGAGGCAGTTGATCTATGTTTATCTCTCATCAATGTTTCTATCTCTCTTTCCCTCTCCCTTCCTTTCTCTCTTGTAAAATCAATCAAAAATATTTAGAAACAAAAGAAAACACAATGAAATATCTTCTCACGCCTGTTAGAATGGCTATCATATCATCAAAAAGCCAAGAGACAAGCATTGGTAAAGATGTAGAGAAAAGGGAACCCTTGTGCACTCTTGGTGGGAATGCAAATTGGCGCAGCTGCTCTGAAAAAGAGTATGGAGGTTCCTCAAAAAATTAGAAATACAATTATCATATGATCCAGCAATCCTACTTCTGGTGACATTAACAAAATCCAGCCAGTACATAGACATTCAGCAAACCAAAGGACATGAAATCAGGATTTTGTTGATATCAGCAACCCCATGTTCATTAGCATTATTTATAACTAGAGTCCTGATGCACGAAATTCGTGCAAGGGTAGGCCCTCACTGTTCAGCTGTTTGGTTGATTTGCATATTATGCTTTTATTATTATAGATAGCCAAGATATGGAAACAACCTAAATGTCCATCACACACTGCATAATATTATTCAGCCATGAAAAATAAAGACATCCTCAGATAAAATAAATGAAAAAGAGAAGAAAAATAAAGACATCTTGCCATTTCTGACAACTTGTATGAAGTTTGAGGGTATTATGATACATGAAATAAATCAATCATAGGAGGACAAATATTGTTAGATATCACCTATATGTGGAATCTAAGAAACCCAAACTTTGAGAACCAGAGAGTTAAGTGGTGATTACCAGTGGTTGGGGGAAATGGGAGAGATATTTGTCAAGGTACAACTTTCAGTTATAAATATAACAAGGTCTGGAGATCTAACATAGAGCATAGTGATTATATCCAATAATAATGTGTTATATATTTGAATGTTGCTAAGATAGTAAATCTTAAATGTTCTCACCACAAAAAAAGAAAGAAATGGTAATTATGTGATAGAATGGAGGTGTTAACTAATAATATAGTGGAGATCATTTTGCAATATATATCTGTATCAAATCAGCACACTGTATACCTTAAACTTATACAATGTTATATGTCAATTATATCTTAATAAAGCTGGGGGAAAATAAAGAAAATGAGTTGCCAGGTAAGAGAAGTTACTAAAGGATAAGAAAGTAGAAAGATACACCAAGTAATTCAGTATGACAATGACTTAAAATACTTACCTCAATAAAAAGTTGGACATACATAGTCTATCTAACAAAGACTCTGGCTATTTGCCTATCAAGCTGGATTAGCTATAAAAAGTATACTAACTGGAACTATAAATCATAAAAACTTACTAAAATGACACAGTTTCAAAAGTATAAATATGTTGGTGAAGAACATAGAAAGTAGTGGTACTAAGTAGAAAGAAGTAGCAAAAAATAATTTGAACTCCTTTTGTCTTACACATGAAGGTTCTTTGCCATCTGACCAAAAAGCATTACGGATATGACCAAGAAGGGGGCGGGTGCAATAGATCTGATACTCTAGTTCACAATGAGATTCCAGGCTTCTCTAGTTGCCTGGAGCATAGTTATATGATTTTCCAGCACATTAGGGAAGCAAAAGTAGAACCAGAAAGTCTATGTACTGGCTGGATTTTGTTAATGTCACTTAAAATGGAGGAAAAAATCCTAGCAAGATACCAAATAGAGTGCAGCAGATGGTAAACAAATATTATGAAGCAATCTTCTCCAAATCTGCAGAGTGTCACAAATATACAAAATGGCAGAGTTTGGGAAAAGAGAATCATAACAGGCCATATGTTGTTAGCAATTTTATTTGAGGCAACATGCAATCCAAAAGGAAAACCAAGAGGAGGAACATAAAGGCCCAAAAGAGGAGAAGAGGTAGCCGCAGGTAAGGGCAGTCAGAAAGGCAAGCACAGTGCCTACCAAGTAAACAGCAGACTCAGGGGAGGTCTCAGCCAAACAGCATCCACTGCAGTGACAGGACTCAAGTGGGCTTTGGCGAGAAACAATCTAGCTTCTACAAAGAACAACAGAACGTTAAGGCTATATGTTATATGTCATTTGTCAATCCCTTCAGTGCCAGGTGAGAGTCGATTAAAACTACAGCAAAGGTGTTTTTCCAAGGCAAGAGGAAAGAAATGAAAACATAATTGTATAGGTTAGAAAGACATCAACGGGAAATTACCAGAAAAGTTGTCAAGTTTACTGCCCTTCTCAGGTACGGAATCTAAGACTTGGACAGGATTAGAGGCCACTGTTTCTATGGCCAAATCTTTATATCCATGAGTTTAACTTCATTTCATGCCTCCCATCTTCTGATTCCTTCTTCAATTCATTGCTCCCTTTTTCTTCCCAACAAATATGTGTCTGCCATGCAGCAGGCAATTTTCTGAGCACTGGGGATGGTAGCAGTGGAAAAAGAACACCTGATTTCATGGAACTTTCACGTTAGTTGAGAGAGACTGAAGATGAAAGAGTGTTCCAGGCAGAGGGAACAGCTAATGCAAAGACCCTGAGGCAGAAGAATATCTGGCATGCTCAACAGACTAAAAGAAAGCCAGATAAGTGGAAGAGAATGAGAGGGAAGAGAGAGAACTAGATGAGTTCAGAGAAGTAATGGTAGAGCAGACTTGGGGGCAGATGAGAAAACGGGCATTTTATGGATTTGGCTTTCACTTCTGCATAAGATGTAAACCACTGGGAGGTGTAGAGTGTTATGATCTCACTTAACTTCTAAAAGGATTACTTTGGCTGCTGTATGGAGGCAAAAGCAGAAACAGAGAGACCAGTCAGAAGACCAATGATCTAGTCCAGGTAAGATATGATGGTGGCCTAAACCAAGCTGAGAGTTTGAGTAGTTGTCACATGCTGGATATATTTTAAAGATAGAGCTAACAGAATTTGCTAATGGATAAAATTTAAAAAGCTTGTCCTATTCCTTCAATTATCCATACATTACAGAAACACATATTGAGTGAACACTATGTGCCATGTACCACATTAGGCTTTCCAGAAATTTAAAAATGAGCAGTATTTGTTTACTGCCTTCAAGAAACAAACAGCCTGGTGCTTGAGTACAGAAATTAAGCTTCTTATTATCATGCAAAATAGCAAAATTACCCATAAACTACTCTCATAAGACTAAAAATGATCTTGGATTCTTTTGTATCAATGATATTTAGAACCAAATTTCCAATAAGTTAAAGCTCTCTTTAAACGGTCTCAAATTCTAAAACACACAAGTAACTCTCACCTATTAAATAATTTTTAGGCTCAGAGTAGGTTTTTTGTGAATTACAACTTTTCATTACCTAGTTTTACTTATAAGCAATCACCTATCTTTTACATATACTATAGTTTAAGACATAAACTTCATTTTTTGCATATATTTTATGATTTAGACTTTTCCACCAAGCAAAAGGAGTTTTCACTCAACTATTTAAAATGAGATTGCCTTTGTTATTTGAACATGAGAAATATTTCTATAGGCAATCAGCTGTAATTGTTTTCTATACTCTAAGAATTTACAACTTATATAATTATAATTTTTCTTTAAGTGGTCGTATTATACCAAATTTAAAATGAGACATGATGTACTGGTTTTAACATTTCCACCCAAAATAATCTTCCAGAAATTCATAAAACAACTGAAAAGTATTCTATTCAAAAAGAAGTTAGTATAAAATGGTCATGGTTGAAGAAAGACATAAAATTTATCCTATAAACATTTTTCTGAACCAAAATTTAGACATATGGTTTGACAAGTATGAAGATATTTATGAGAGCTACAGACCAAAGAATGTGAAGTCAGAGTGTCTAGGAAAGTAGTGCCATATGGTGCTTCTAGGTAGAAGTCAGCACTTGTCCATACAGACTTTCAAGTGGCCAGTAGGATCTTACTCTCCAGCAACCAACCCAATAATCATTTTATAGCAGTAACTTGTCTAGAGAAAATTCAGGGCGAGAAATGCATGTATATGTGCATGTATATGTGAACTCATTAGTGGGCATTGTTGATTTTCATCACTTCATCTGTTGTGTGCTCTTTAATCTGCTAATGGAACTAAAAATCAGCAGGGGTCTTCGGGCCTATAAAAATGTCAAGCTCCTACAGTATATGGAGGACCCACACATGCAAACACAAGATTTTTATGACTATGGAATGTAGCTTCATCTCAGAAGTATTCTTACACCTGGGAAAAGATGAATTATTCAACAACTAATATAGGGTAAACTGTTTATCTGCTTGAAGAATAAATTTGTACCTTCATCTGACTTCTTTCACCAAAATAAACTGAATGTAGTACAAAAACCCCTTTGTAATAGAAATGCACATCATTTAAAAACAAACACTATAGCACATATGAACATTAAAGTAGAAAAAAGAGAATACGGATGAATGTTTTCAATATCCTGGAATGTGAAAGACATTTCTAAGCTTAAACATAAATCTAGAAGTCACAAAGGAAAATATCATTAACCTGACCATGTAAAAACTTTCAACTTTCCCATGGATAAAAAGAAGAGGGACAAAAGACCAGATCAAATGAAAGAAAAGTAGTAAACTACACAAAAATATCCGTAGCATATAAGACGAAGGGCAAATTTTCTGAATATTGGCAAGCTTTTAAATCAGAAAAAGACAAATAACCTAATGGAAAAATTGGTAAAGGTGACAAATAGTTAGGAGAAATTAAATACAAATGACCAAACTACAAATGAAAAGATGCTCAGGCTCATTTATAATTAAAGAAATACAAAATAAAATAATAATTCATCTTTTTCACCTATCAAACTGACATTGACTTGAAAGTTTGCTAATACCCAGGGTTAGTGAGAGTAGAGAGAAAAGTGGCAGTCCCAAACATGGTTGGTGGGAGTGTAAATTGGTTCTACCTTTTGAGAGCAACATGGTAATAGCTATTAATATGAATATATGAGCACTTTTTGTCTCAGTATTTCCAACTCTGAAGAATTTATGCTACAAATATATTTGCACAATGTGGAACAATACAAGACAATGCTGCTAATTGCAGCATTTTTTCCAAATACTCAAACACCAACTGGTCCATCAATAGGTTAAATAAATTAAGCCATAGCCATAAAATTAAGTATAACGTAGTCATCCAAAAGAATGAAGTTTTGCACACTAATGTTGAAAGGACCCCAATGTATGCTTTTAAGTGAAGGCAGGAGAAACTAGTTCCAGTATAGCATATAATATGCACAGAGAAAATTTCTGTGAAGATACAGAAGAAACTATTAACTAGTGACTTAGGTAAAATGGGAACTTTTACATCTTGCTTTATTCTATGCTATTTGGATGTTTTTTAAAGATCACTTATACCTTCTTCATAAAAAAAAATCAAACACTAGCTATTGAAAAGTACTTTCATTTGTACTCTCATAAGGAAGAAAAAACCAAGGAGTAAGAAGAAAAAGAGTTTTAGGGCCATTAGTCCAAGAGGTGAATTCAGCATAAATGGGCCTCCCTCACCTCATCTCCTCAGAAACACCATACCTAGAAACAGAAGTCAGAAAGAATATAGCCACTGCAGACCCTCCGAGCTGTCTGCCCTTTCTCTTGTTGCTACATTCATAACACTAGTACCATCTCTTTTGTATAAGAAATCAACTGGTGCTGGATATATTTTTCAGTAATAAATACCCTATATAATAAAAGCCTAATACGCAAATTGTCCCCTAAGGCAGTCATTAGACCAGGAGACTGGGAATTTGACCACTTGCTATGACGTGTGCTGACCACCAGGGGGCAGTGCAGGACATGGTGGGTGTCAATGACATGGTGCTGGCAGTGGGCAACAGTAGAGGCATTGCCGGCCCCGATGGGCCATGACGAGAGGGGGACCGCAGCAAGATGGCGAAGCAGGTGAGCAGGCAGCACCAGGCCAAGGTGGTTGAGAGTGGGGGCCTGATCACCCCGCAGATGGCAACCAGTGGAGGCAGTGGGGGACCCGGCCCCTATCTGTTGCCCAGTAGGCAGGATAGTGGAGCAGATAAGGGGAGATGCCAGGCAGGGTTGTGGGGCTGCAAAGCTGAGGGCATGAGCTGGGGCTACAAGGTTGGGGATGCAAGCTGGGGCCCAATCTCCGCAGACCAACCCAAGGGACCCCACCCGTGCAAGAATTCATGCACCGGGCCTCAAGTACTACCATAAATATATCTTTGATTAAAGTTTTATATATTTAAGAATTGTTCTATCATACCCCAAAACCATTGATTAAAACTGTTCAAAAACATCAGTAAATTAGTTTACGAACTACATCTTTCCAATTATTCTATCTATATAATAAAAGGCTAATATGCATCCTATATAATAAAAGGCTAATATGCAGATCAATCGAATGGTGGAACAAACAGTTGCTATGATGTGCACTCACCACCAGGGGGCAGACACTCAACGCAGGAGCAGCCACATGGTGGTCAGTGTGTTCCCATAGGGGGAGCACCACTCAGCCAGAAGCTGGGCTCATGGCTGGTGAGCACAGCAGCAGTAATAGGAGCCTCTCTTGCCTCCTCAGCAGCGCTAAGGATGTCCAACTGCTGGCTGGGGAGTGGGCCTAAGGCATCAGTCGGACATCCCCTGAGGACTCCTGAACTGCAAGAGGGTGGAGGCTGGGCTAAGGGATCCCCCTGAGTGCACAAATTTCAAGAACGGGGCCTCTAGTTTCTTATACATAGATTCCATTTATTAATTCAGAAAATAAGGTCACCTTAGAACAATTATGAAAAAAAAAAAAAGCCAGCCTGGGATTTTAAGTCTATAATAGAAAGTACTCAATAATCTAAGCACAAAAAAATATCATTTTGTCTGTGTGTGTTTTTGTTTCTATTTATTTTTTCACCTAAAACTGGTCCAGATGCAGATGGATACAGAACTGCTGCCATGTAGATGGAGTGTGTGTGTGTGTGTGTGTGTGTGTGTGTGTGTGTGGTAAGGGTGGTGGTTGGGAGAGAATGAGATGTCTAAGAACTTAAACCTAAAAATTTAAGCATTTTTTCTGTTAGAGCTAGGGTATACTTTTCAGTATTTAATCTAATAAAAGAGTAATATTCTAACTGTACCACTCCATTACATCTCAAGCCATGCCCACCAGCCAATCAGAGCGACTATATGCAAATTAACCCAACCAAGATTGTGGCCGGCAGCCACAGAGCTAGAGCAAACAGGAGGCTTCATTGCCCCAGTGGCAATGGAGGAAGCTGCTTCCCTAGGCTGGCTGTGGCCTCTGCTCAAGGCAACAAAGTTTAAATTATAGAAGCCACAGAGCTGAAGCAAACAGAAGGATTCATTTCCCCGGCAATGGAGGAAGCTGCCTGCCTAGGCAGGCTGTGGCCTCCGCTAAAGGCAACAAAGTTTCAATTATAGAAGATAAATAAACCCCAGATACCTGCTTCTAGTCAGCCTTGCTGGGAGTTTGGGTGGCTGCGGGTTGTGGCCAGCCTGCAAACAGCAATCAGCCACTCACCCAGGCTGATCAGGCACCCCAGCAGGACCCCCCTCCCTGAAGGAAATGTAGCCAGCCTGAAAATGGCCCTCAGTCCCTTACCCAGGCTGGCCAGGAACCCCAGCGGGACCCCCACCCTGATCCAGGACACCCTTTAGGGCAAACTAGCTGACCCCCACCCATGCACCAGGCCTCTACACTATATAATAAAAGGGTAATATGCAAAGTGACCCTAACAGCAGAATGACACACACTGACCGCCAGGGGGCAGACAATGCAGGAGCTGCCTCTGGTGGTCAGTGCACTCCCACAGTGGGAGCTCTGCTCAGCCACAAGCCAGGCTGACGGCTACCAGTACAGTGGTGGTGGTGGGAGCCTTTCCTGCCTCTCAGCAGCACTAAGGATGTCTGACTGCAGCTTAGGCCTGCTCCCCACTGGCAAGTGGACATCTCCCAAGGGCTCCCGGGCTGCCAGAGGGATGTCTGCTTGCCAGCTTAGGCCCAATCACCCAGGGAGCAGGCCTAAGCCAGCAGGTGGACATCCCCCGAGGGTTCCCAAACTGCGAGAGGGCACAGGCCAGGCTGAGGGACTCCCCCCACCAGGTGCACAAATTTTTGTGCACTAGGCCTCTAGTTAAATATAACACCATACACATTTTTTTGATGAAAGTTTAATTTTTCAAGAGTTTGTTTCATCATATCCATAAACCATATAAAACATACTTAACACACTTTACAGGTTTTTAACATGTTTAATTATAAAGAGCGTAAGTTTTACATGCAAAAGAAATTGTGTTTGAATCTGGGCTCCACCACTTCCTAGCTGATCAACTTTGGCAATCATTTCATGTCGCAGAGCTTCAATTTCTTCACAGGTATAATTTTCCTACCTTGCCTGTTGTAAAGATTAGCAACAATCTAAGTCAATCATGTAGTACATTGCCTGGCACAGAGCAGGCCATCAATAAATGACAGCTAAAGCAATCCGTATTATTACTATGATCCTAACTCTTGAAACCTGTGGGGCACGGGTACATGGAGCTATTTTGGGGGACCCAGTAAGCAAGACATAGAAAGTGGAAAGCTTCTTTTCTGCTGCACTTAGGAACAACCAGAATACATGATTTCAAGAATTATGAAAACTCTCAAAAAAAATTTCAGCAGTAGTTGAGAATATATATGTATACGCTCTGGAGTCTACTCCAGAAGTTTCCCTTTACCATTTACTAGCTGTAAGGCTCTGAGCAAGTCTTAGAGATGTCCTTTCCTCAACTAAAACACAGCTAATAACAGACTGTCAACGTGCTTCATGGGGATCCCGTAAAGGTTAAATTAAATGAGATAACCCATGGAATGCTCTTAGCACAGCATCTAGCAACAGCAAGTACTCCAAATGTTAACTCTCAGACTGTCCGTGAAATCCTGGCACCCCCAAGGAGTTACTGCGAGGGGTCTGAAGAGCTTGCAACACTAATATTTCAGATATAGGTACTATTTTTAATAAAATAGTAATTATTTTAAGAGTTCTATTCAAGTAGCTTTTAAAAACATGTAATAATTGTTGAAAAATATTCAAACAATAGAGAATAAGTAAAGGAAAAAGTATGCTCATTCAGCCCCCACCCCAGCCTCCAAGCCGCCTTTCCAGTGAAAATCATTAGAAAGCACTTCAGATCGTTATATACACACACTGTGAATAATAACAAATGCAGTGTTTATTAAAATGCATTTCATTTTCAAAATTGAGCTATCAGCTGTTAAAGTGTGTATACATTTTTTTTGGAAACACCTTGTATGCATGAAGTTGGGATAGGATCTTACCACATATATTATTTGTTTAGTCAATAATATAGTATTATGAATTTCTTTCCATGTCAATGCATAAAATCCTAACTCATTCTTTATACCCCCTGCCTAATGATGATTCAGATTTATAACTTATTGATCTATTATTTTAGGCAGTTAGCTTACTTTCAACTTTCTGCTATTAGAAATAATTCCACAATGAACAGTTTGTTTTGAAGGGCATTCAACATATGTTTAGGTCTTTCTGTTGGACAGCTTCCTAAAAGTGGATCTGCTGAGTCAAAGGTTTTACACATTTTATATTTTGGTAAGTACTGCCAAATTGTCCTCCAAAGAGAACATAAAGTAAAACAGAGGACAATGTACCCTCTGTCATTAACCATCTGCTTAAAACACAAGAACAAAAAGTACATTATGTGGAGAAACCATACATTTTTCCACATGGCCCTCATCTTTTTTAAAAAATGGGAACTATAGTTACAAAACCATTATCCTTCTCAACACCAGAGATCCTGACTAAATTCTCACCTTAACATCACTCAGACCCTGACCTTTCCTGCAATGACCTGCCTCATATCAAAACCAGTTTTCTAGTGCCCTGCCCCTGCCCCCAGTCCCTAAGCCAACTGCTTTTGTGTGCAGGGTGGTGTGGGGAAAGGACTTAAGACCTGAAGTGTTGCTGCCATCATCTAGCAGCCGTGCCAAGCCTCACTAAAACAGAATTATTCCATTCAATGTTCACTTACAAGCTCTGCTTTGTGGTGTTATAAAGCAGCAATGGATTAAAACCTCTTAATCAATAATCATTGGCCTACAGGTAGTTTACAGGTTTCATTTTACACCACAATATTATTACAGTGAGGAGCAAGAGCAGATAAAGGTCATGTTGGTAATTAAAGCTATATTATAGAAATATGCACACCCAAGATATGATTAAATAAGAAAATATTACTCAGTTAAGTATCATCATTAAACTTGCATTAATTTATAAATATTTAAATGTACCATATGATGATCATAAATAATCTGTTTTTGGCAGTTTCGAAACTAATGCAACCCATAAACCCCTTGAAAAATTACTGCAGAAGGAAACAGTCAAGAAAGTATACAAGCCAGACTTACATTCAAATGCTGTGGTTGTTGCTTCAGGCAGAACCTGGCCTATCACATCCTAAACAAAGAAAGAATAAAGAAACACAATTAGCCATCTTCTTTATTGCTAACATGTGGCAAATCCTAGAGGAAATATGAGAACCTGGAAAAGATTTTTGAAATGTGGGCATAAACTATAAAAACATTAGCTCATAATCACACTTAGCCTAGCAATATAAACCCAGAGTTTAAATCTCTATTCAGGAGGTGGGGTGATTGGGGATGGGGGGTGGGGGGAGAGTGGAATCTTTACAAAATCTTTTCTACTTTGTATTAATAAAATAACATTGTCTTCTCGATTCAATAGTGTAAACAAATATATTATTGTGTATTTATAAAAAATTTGATTTCTCCTATGGGAGGCTGTGGAATGTACTGCAGTAGAAAGAGTAGGGGTTTGGGAGTCAGACTGGCCTGGGTTTGAATCTCAGCTCTGCACTTACTAGCTATGTGATTGGGAACAAATCTCTAAGCCTCAGTTTCATTACCCTCCAATATGGGTCTAGTAATGCTCATAGAGGTAATATAAAAATTAAATTTAAAAATATAATAAATATAAGCTAGCCTAACACATTGTAGACATTCAACAAATGTAATTTCTGATATGTAACTATTACACCTTGCCTTGCATTCAAAATAGGAAAAGCTCAAAAAATTTCTATGATGATATAAACCTATAAAGCTACATATAATACAAACAATTCATATCAACCTTTACTCTTAATCAACTGAAAAATATTTAATGACACTAAAAGTTGATCTAGCCTACAGAATTTTTTAAAGGTATATATAATCAGCTATCAATGTTTAAATGAATCTATGAAGTTGAAAACACCATAATCAGTCTACAGAGACAGCTTAAAGGGGCACAGAACACCTTCGAGAAATCGTTCTGGGAAAAGTGACCCTCCATTACGTCCAGTCCAACCCAAGTGGTCTGCAAACCTCATTGCTCTCTGGCAGCTCTGCCACTAGGTCCCTCCTGGGCTGTGCCAGAACTGGGACCAGGCAGCTGGCTCACAAGACAGTGGGAAGTATTTCTCAGCAGGGAGCCCACACCTCTGCTAGTGGGGCACGAAGCAGAGTGGCGGCTGCAACTTCCTTCTAAGGCAGTTCTTCAGAAGCTTTTGCTGCAGTGGGAATTTGCATAATAGCCTTGCCTCTACAGTGCCTTTTTTTTTCTTCAAAAATAAATCTGCATATAAAATTGATCTAAGGGAACTATCTTAGGCAGCCCTCACTCATTAAGGGCCAAAGGAGATTATTTTCCCCTGTAACTCATCTAAGCAAATGAAACATCAACTTTTAAAGGAATTATTTGTCAAAGATTTTAGTGTTAAAGAAATTCTTTCTAGCCCTGGTGGTGTAGCTCGTTGGTTAGAGCGTCCTCCCCATTCGCCAAGGCTCTGGGTTCAATCCCATTCAGGGCACATGCAAGAACCAACCAATGAATGCATAAATAAGTGGAACAACAGATATCTCTCTCTCCGCCCTTCCTCCCTCCTTCCCATTCCAACCTCCCTCCTTCCTTTCCTCTCGCTCTCTCTAAAAAATCAAATTAAAAAAAGTTAGATCTGGCCTGTGTGGCTCAGTTGGTTGAGTGTTGTCCCATGCACCGAGAGGTCATTGATTTGATTCACCATCAGGGCACATGCCTGGCTGGGTTGGGGACTCGATCCCCAGTAGGATGTGGTAGAGCCCCAGAGCTACCAGAGAGCAATGAGGTTTGCAAGCCATTTGAGTTGGACTGGACATAATGGAGGGTTAATTTTCCCAAGAGGCAGTGAATCGATGTTTCTCTCTCCCTCTCAAATCAATGAAAACATATTTAAATAATTTTTAAGTCTTTCTACACACTTGTGGACAGAAAGTATTTATTATTAACAGGTAAATGGCTACTGTAGAGGGAGTATGAAATAAACAGCCAGCCAGTGTAAAAAGCCTGAGTGTCGACAGGAGCCAAACTGCTATGGCTGGACCTTGGCTCTGCCACTTACTAGCTAAGTGACTAAACCTGTTTCGTCTGTGTAAAATAAGATCACAAGTGTACCAACCTTGTACTAGGTGTACCAGTTAATACGGATTTTTTTCAATAAATGGGGTTACACATATGTTGATATATATGCGATTTGATATGTATGCTATTTTGTTGTATTGACAGCAAGCTTCAAAACTTTGTATGTCAAATTTGCTGAAGAAGTTAACATCATAGATATTGTGATGCTTAAAAATGTCAAATTTCGTGCCAAAAAAAAGAGCATTTACAGAAAGTTTTAATTCATTAGTTTATTTTGAAGAAATAGTTATCGTATACTTTGGGAAGTTTATAGTGAACGTGCTTCATCTCAAGATACTTGCGAACTGGTTTAAACACTATAAAAGTGATGATTTCTATGTGAAAGACAAAGAACGTCCAGGTCAACCAAAAAAGTTGGAAGACCAACAATTACAAGCATTATTGGATGAAGATGTGTGTCAAACTCAAAAACAACTTGCAGAAAGATTAAACATTGCTTGACAAACAATTTCCGATCATTTACAAGCAATGGGAAAGGTTTTAAAGGAGGGAAAATGGGTGCCACATCAACTGAATGAAAGACAAACGGAAAACCAAAAAGTCATCAGTAAAATGTGGCTTCAACAGCACAAAATGAAGTATTTTTTGCATTGAACTGTGACTGGTGATGAAAAGTGGATTTATTTTGAGAATCCCAAATGCACAAAATCATGAGTTGATCCAGGTCAACCATCAACATCGACTGCAAGGCCAAATTGCTTCGGAAAGAAGACAACGCTGTGTTTGGTGGGATTAGGAAGGTGTGGTGTATTCTGAGATTCGAAAACCAGGTGAAACCGTTAATACTGATCGCTACTGATAACAAATAATCAATTTGAACCACGATTTGATCGTGAAACAACCAGAATATAACAGAAGACATGGCATAGTAATTTTGCTTCATGCTGATGCACCATCACACACTTCAAAACCAGTTAAAGACACGTTAAAAGATCTTGCCTGGGAAGTACTAACCCACCCGCTGTATTCACCAGACCTTGCTCCTTCAGATTACCACTTATTCTGATCGATAGCACATGCACTTTCTTCAAAACATATGAAGAAGTGGAAAATTGGATCTCTGAATGGTTTGATTCAAAACAAGGAGAGTTCTTTTGGCATGGTATCCATAAATTACCTGAAAGATGGGGGAAATATGTAGCTAGTGATGGACATTACTTTGAATAAAGCACTTTGATGTTTCTCTTGAAATTATTGTGTTTTCTTTTATTACAAAATCTGCCATTATTAACCAGTACACCTAGTAGGACTAAATGAGTTAATATTTGTAAAGTGCTTAAAAGAGTGTCTAGCCTGTACCATATTAGTGTTTCTTAAATAAATAAAACAAGTCACTGATGACTGGAACTTTACAAAACTTACCTCATCAGGAAACCTTAAAATTTGGCATCCAACAATCAGTGGAGGATGGTCATTCGATCCCTTACTTCAGCCTTCCACAGTCCTTACTGAGGACCTTCTCTAGCCAGTGTGGTAAAAAAGAAACGAGCAAAACAGAGGACTCTTCACCCAACACTCCAAACCTAGATTATCACTGCTTACTTCCAGGAACTCTGATCATTCAGACAACCAATCTTGGGACATGAACTCCACAGTATTAGCAAACTCATTGAGGACATTTCCTACGTACGAAGAGCAGACCCCATCAAACAGCAAATCTCTAACTGAAGGTCCTGCTGGGCAGCAATGGCATCCTTTGCCCAAAAACATAAACAAGGAGCCACATGTGCTTTACATCGAATGTGGGGGAAAGGAGAAAGCAAAAGCAAAAGCAAACCCACTGGAGAGAATCATCCTGTTTTGTTAAATAAAAGGGGGACTATCATAAAGACCAAAGCGTAAGAGGTCTGAAAATTAGTCAATATCTACTGGTCATTTCTAAGCAGGGCACATTTGATCATTTTATTCATATTTTCCAGTTACATTTTAAGTGATTTATTTCGAAGCAACCCAGTGAGGTTTCAAAGAAAACGTAAGTTTAAATATCTTGATAGTGATCATTTCTTTGTTTTTTCCCTCTCCTTCCCTTCAATCAACGAGGCAAAAGTCTGACAGCCCAAAAGCATAATTAACCATCTACAATGTACTAGGAGCATAAAGGACACAAAGCTGTAGGCGATAGAAAAATAAGATTTAGGAGGAATTGAATCTGGTCACAGAGACAAAGACAAACCTAGAAGACTAACAATACAGAGTACCTGCAGAATGACAGAGCCAAACCAAAGAAACCTGTAAGGAGCAAGCAGTATTTGCTAACTCAGGAGGAGGGAAAAATCAGACTGGGTCCAAACAGGGATTTCACAGAAGGGAAATCTGAGCTGGGACTCGGAAGACAGGATTCAAAAGGCGTGAGGAAAGGGGTAACATGCTCTCCTACCACTTACTAATTCAGGAGACTCCGATCTCCTGCACAGTTCTCTCCAAGCTGTGCCTGCGTCTCCAAGGAAAAAGAGAAACACACAAAGCTGAGGACAGATCATCCAAATGTCTCTGCCCCTGAGCACCACCTGGCTCTCCGTCACCCTGCAGCCAGTCCCTAATCAATTCAGACAAAGGGCATCGACCCAAAGGGGCCAAGTGACTCGCCCAGGGTCTCCCAGCTCTCTGCTGGAGCTGTGACTGGAGCCCCTGAGTACTGACTCCTGCTCCAAATCATCTGTTACAAATGACTCCGACTACAAACTTTTTCTAGCTTCTGTGTCTGGTTCTGCCCGAAACTAGCTGTGTAACTTCAGGAATTTCCCCCTCTGAGGTTCATGCTTCATTTGAAAACTGGGGCGAGGAGGTTGTATTAGATGAAGGGGAAGCTTTTAGGTTTCATTTGGCTTTACTTTTTAAAGTTCCAAGACAGAACTGCTGACGACTCTGTTGGTATTTTGCTAATTTCTCGATGAAGAGATAAGACGAACCTGGAGACGAGATCACAGGAGTCTCCAAGACCTGGGCTTCCAGTTCCAAGAACTTTAAAGAGCACCAGGAGAGAGGGCAGCACCCATGCCACGAGCCCTTCACCTGGCCTTCTGGACAAGCATGTGCACTGGTGCCTACCTGAGCGAGCATGTGTGAGGACACAGGGCACTCGATGCTCTAGATGGTGGGACCGTTTGTGCACAGTTTACTTGTGGGCCAGTCAGCCTTGAGCCAAATACAACTGAGAGATGCCTGAGAAGCAGAAGCCCTGTCCCTTACGTCATACCACCACCACTACAGAGCACCTACTGTGCTCCAGGTTTTCGTGCTTTAGCTATAGCAACTCCAGTAGTCCTCTGAATTGTGAGGTAGGCGTATTTACCCCCTCAGCCCCCCCCCTTTTTAAATGACAGATGAAGAGCCCTGGACAGTGTTTCTCAATGGCTAGAGTGTCAGCCCATGCACCAAAGGGTTTCAGGTTCGATTCCCGGTCAAGAGCACATCCCTGGCTTGCATGTTTGAACCCTGGCCCCAGTCAAGTTATGGTGTGTGGGAGGCAACCAATCAATGTGTCTCTCTCACAGCAATCTCTCTCTCTCCCTCTCTCTCTCTTTCTCTATGTGTGTGTGTGTGTGTGTGTGTGTGTGTGTCCCTTTATCCCTCCCTCCCTCCCACTCTCTCTAAAAATCAATGGAAAAAATATCCTTGAGTGAGGATTGATACACACACATACACACACAAACAACAGGTGAAGAAACTGAGATACCTGCCTAAATTAGCCTGGTAGAGCTTACAATTTAAACTCAAGCAGCCTGGCTCCAGAGTTTGTCTTTAAGTAAATGTTGTACCATTTTACTTAAAACCTTCTATCGCAAATAAGTGAAAATGAGCTCATGCTTCTCTAATTATAGACACAATCTCATGTAATCCTCACAATTACCCCTCTCTTACAAGGAAACTGAGGCCCAGGAAGGTAGAATGACTTGTCTGGTTAGTGAGGCTGCTTGCTATAAAACCCAGATTTTTAAAAATTCAAAACCTAGTGTGCTGCCCACGAAACCGTAATTCCATGTATCCTATTTGAAAATCCCTCATTTAACAAATATTTCAGGGTCCTCTGCAGCACCAGAAACAGAGGGGAACCAGAGGGCCATCTCCTCCATAAGTTTACCATCTAGTGGAGGAGACAGACAAAAGTATGACACAACCTATGTGCTTTGCCAGAACAAAGCTGTGGGAACACTGGGGGGGTGGGGGGGGGCAAGTAACCAAGACTAAAGTGGAAGGAAAGCGAAGCTTTGAAAGACAGGTGGGAGTTGGCCAGCTGAAGGGCCTCGTGGGGATCTGGGAGAACTCGAGGTTAGTTCCAAATGCCTGGAGCACAAGACACTCATTGGGTTGTGGTGAGCAATGAAGCTCGTCCAGGCAAGGACGAGCCAATCAAGATGCGCTCGGAGGACCATATGAAGGAGTTTGGACCTTAGCATGAGGGGAAACCTATGCGCATGCGCGTGTGTGGAGACCTCTAGATGCAAAGAGAAGGATGGCATTTGGTGTGCAAGAGTGGACTCTAGCCTCTGCACTCCTGGGCCAGACACCCGAAAATCTGTATGGTCTGAGAGGTCAGGAACATCCAGAACTCAAAACAAAGGTACAGGAATCAAGTTCGGATTGGGTAACCTATGGCAGCCAAAAAAATCTCACCGCAGATCTTTCTCCCGCCAAGAACCTTCACACAGCCCTACCTTATCTTGCATGTAGATAAGATGGATCTGGTATTTGCAATATGCTTCTCGGTATGTGTCAGCTCTGCCTTTGATACCTCAGTTATCCAATAAAATGGGCACAATACACTGTCTACCTCAAATGAATGCTAAAATACGAGCAGGGCACTACCGTATGTGGAAATAAATACTGAGTAAAAGTAAGGAAGTCCGGGCTCTGGTACTGACGCCCCAACTCAAGCAACAGGGCCTTGGAGAAGTCATTTCCCCTCACTGCCTGCTCCTCAGCAACTACCTGCAAAGAAAGATGCGAGGACTCAACAGGCCACCTCCAAGCAGGTTGCGCTGTGCTCTCTCATTCTGTGATTTTATTTCAAGCACATCGAGTATTTGTTATGAAAGCAAGAGTACATCACTGATTCTAAAATGCACATCCCCCACTCCCACCCCGTTTTAATCTCTCTGAAGTCAGGCTGTTTTTGTACAACCTGTGGCGTGCCACGGTTTTGTGGGTAGCGTGTGTGTGTGTGTGTGTGTGTGTGTGTTTTCTTAGTGGTACGTAAAATAACACCTTAAAACGAACGACACCGTGTTTTTGATGAAAAATGACAGATCCGGCTGCCTTGTTTCCCTTTCCTGCTGGTCAGCACGTTCAGGGGACACAGTGGAAAGCCGTGGCTGGCATCCGGCCAGGGACATTGCAAAAAACACTTGAGAAAACTCTCTTCTAGACTCGGCTTGGTGTCCCAGCTGCGCGGCGCCTTGTCCCTGCGATTCAGGCGGCGAGCTAGCTCCCTGAGGGCAGGGCTCACTCTGATCATCGGTTTCCGCAGCGCCCAGACCTTCGCCCCATCGGAGCCCATGCAACTAATCAATGCTGTGGCCGCAGCCATAAAGCGGCCCCACAGCAGGCCAGGGCCAAGCAGGAGTCGGGGGTCAGGTGCTGGCTCCTCCGGAGAGCCGGGCGCCCCCTCGCCGGGGCCTGCACCCCGACGTGGACACTCACCAGCACATCCCTGAAGAGCAGCTGCGGGCCGGAGTTCACCGTCCAGTCCACGGCGCCCCGATTGGGAATCTTGATGCGAATCACCAGCACCTGGCTCTCCATGGCACGGGAGGGGCCGAAGGCCAGCCACAGCATTCCAGTCGGGGGGCTCACGTCCTGGGGCGGGGGGCGTCCATGGCCCCGGAGGGGCGGGGGCTCCGCGGGGCGACGAGGGAGTGCGGGGAGGGGGCGGAGAGCGAGGGGCACGGAGAGGAGGGGTGGTCAGAAGGGGCCCGAGCACCCTCCGAGGCCGGCGGGGCGGGGTGGAAGTCTGTCCCGCGCGCCGGGCCGGGTGAGGGGCAGGGCCAGGAGGAACTAGCGGGGGTCAGAGGTGCTCGAGTTGGGAAAGAGGGAAGACGGGTCGCGCGGCGCTCGGCCGTCTGTGCCGGCGCGGGGAGGCGCAGAGGAAGCCCCCGTCTTAGGGGACACAGCGGCAGGGGCGCACTCCTCCTCAGCGGACGAGGGGAGGGTCCCAGACTGGAGCCGACTCGGTCCCAGCTCTTAGGAAGCCCCGTGGCCGCCAGACTATGGAAAAGCCGAGGGGGACCTCCGCGGGAGTGTCGGGGGTGAGTCCCCCGCCCCAACCCGAGCCGGACACGCGGGCTCAGCCCCGGCCGCCCGAGGCCGTGCGTCCCGGCAGCGGCAGGAGCAGGAGCAGAAAGGGCGGCAGCCAGGGCACAGTTACTCCGGAACCAAACTGCGCGGCCCCGGAACCACGGGAGCCAGTGAAAGGAGCCCGCCTCCCGCGCCGCCATGTTGGAAGAGGGCAGCTCCCGGCAAGCCCCGCCCCCGCGCCCAGAGGGCGGGGCCCGAAGGGCACGGCTGGCCCCGCCCACTCGCGAGCCCGCAGACGCCCCGGGACAGCGGGCGGCGGCTGAGTGCCGTTCCTTTCCCGTCCCGCGTCGGAGACCGCGAGGGGAGAGGCCCAATAAACGCAGGAGGAAGCGCAGCTGGCGCTGGAGTCCGCCGGACACCGACGACCGCGGGCGGTAGTGCACGGTTTGCCTTTGCAGACGCCTCGGAGAGCCAGGACTGCTGCTCTCCTGGCTCCTAACTTCGTCTGGCCGGGTACCTACACCTGGGGCCTTGTGCACCAAGCGAGCAAGAGCAAGGCAAGAACTAAAAAAATAAATAAGTAAATAGTTGTCTTTTTCTTTTCCTTCTTCCAGTTCACCGATCCCGATGCTCGACAGCTCTCTCCCACGCTGGCAGCGCGTCCTTGACTTTTTCTTGCAGGGCGGTTCTCTACCCCACGATTGCCCAGAAACAGCAGACAGCTCCCCATTCAAAAGCAGCTGCAAAGGCACCCCGAGTTCTAACTGCCTGGAGGCAAGTGCAGTCGTGGCAGCATCTTCTCCTGTGAAATCGTTGCAAAAAGATACCCAGTCTAGTTCCCGAATTTTCAAGTAGGTAGCGATGTTTCCGTGATCGGCTCGATCACAGGCAGTAGCAATAACCCTCGGTTATTTATAAGCGCCTTGTCAACCTCGGATTTTAAAGGGCATAATTTTGTTGACCTAAGGTGCCCATCGCGACGTGGGTTTCAAAAGTGCACACTGGAGGTGTGTCCTTTGTCTCTTTCTAATGAAGGTGCACCTTATCGCTTTACTTTGGGGTCAGAATTCTGTATACACTGGTGGGGGAAGAATGCCATTTCCCCCTCTCCAACAGTCAGATAATTAATGAAAGAGAAAGAATATATTAAATACGGGTTAGCTGCAGTTTGATACCAAGTGTTTGTTTTTTTTCCCCTGCATTCATTTTCTCTGCCTGAGTTTCTCTTATATTTATTTAATTTGAAAGTCCGTTGTAGGAGACAGTTGCTCTCTTTTCAGTTATTGTGAGTTAGTAGCTTAGGTAGAAATTCATTTACTCAGATCCTCCAGATATTCTAGGAATTGCCCCTTTCCACCTGCACTTCAGTTCTATGAAAAATAAACCAGTTGCTCAAAGTCCCCATTTTTTTTTTTTTTATTGAAAGTTCATTTCCTAGAGAAAATAGACCACAAAACTAGAGATTTTCTATGGACCTATGATTTGTTAAAACAGCCTTTTTATTCATGGTACTATGGGGAAATCAACTCAATTTATACTTTAACTATTTGTACGCCATAAGTGGCTATAGACACAGCGGCAGACCTTCTTTAATTAAATTCAAAATATCGTAGCATTTAACTGGTTAAATCCTTTTGGATATATACCCAGAGGTGGAAATGCTGGATCATGTAGTAATTCTAGTTTTAATTTTTTTTGAAGAACCTCCATACTGTTTTCTACAATGTCTGCACCATTTTACATCCCACAAACAGCGCACAGGGTTCTCATTTCTTCACGTCTTCGCCAACATTTATTTTCTGTACTTTTTAGTAGCCATTCTAATAGGTGTGAGGTTTTGATTTGCACTTTCCTAGTGTTGAGTGATGATGAGCACCTTTTCATATGCCTGTTGGCCATTTGTGTATCTTCTTTGGAGAATTGTCTAGTCAAGTCCTTTACCCGTTTTTAATTGCATTTATCTTTTTGTTGTTGTACAGTGGTTTTTTAAAATGAAGAAAATTACATTTTACTACTTTAAATTCAGAGAGGTTTTCTTTCATCTGCTTTTACCTTGCTCTCCATCTTGAATCCTTTACCCAGAATCTAACCCCTTCCCATCCCTTCACTGATATGGACTAAACTCCCATATTTCTCTCCTAATCTTCTGTTTCCACCCTCGTCCCTCCTCCTAACAGTCTGTCGTCACTCCTTTGGTGGAAATTCTTTGGATGGCTTCCTAACTTGAACAGAGCCAAGGACTAAAGCCCTTTCCTTGAACTACAAAACGACTTATTCTGCACTCCACAACTTCCAAACTCTCAGAAGTCTCCTACCTCTCTTCGTCATTCTCACCAGCCTCCTCACTGTTCCTTGAACATATCAGGCATTCCACCTCAGGGCCTTTGCATTGCCATTTCCTCTGCGTGGCTTGCTGTCACCCAATATCCACATGGCTCACTCCCTCACGTTCTGCAGGTCTTCACTTAAATGTCACCTTCTGGCTGAGACACTCCTTACACAATATTGAAAGCCAGCCCCAAACCCATCCCATCCACTGATCGATACAAGCACACTGGTGCACAATTTCTAGTTCCCTTCCCTAGCTGAGCATATCACATGTTTAACCCATTTGTTTGTCTCCCCACTAAACTATGACTTCATGAGGAGATGGAACTGTAGGTGTTGTATTCCCTGCCATATTCCTAGTACCTGAAACAGTACTTGGCACACAGTGGGCACTGTAATCATTTTTGTTGAATGAATGAGTGGATTTTGAGGCAAAGAGGACTGAGTAATAGGAATGTAACTACCATGTGCCTCTCCTACCCGTCTTGAGCTTCCCTTGCTCTTTTGCCTTTTCACCACGACAAAAACGGAGACAGTTAGACTAGAGGCTCAGTGTGCGATGAAATCGTGCACGTTTGGGGTCCCCTGGGCCTAGCCTGCCATCAGGGCCATGTCCGCCGCCCTGCAATGCCTCACACGCTCCCCACTCGAACTGCGAATTTTACAAAAACTGTTGACTGTCTCCTGTGTTCAAGAGTTTCACTTGTCTCCTTCAGTGCTGAATGTGGGCCTTTGCATATAACACTCAAATACATGTTGGTTAATTGATTTGAGAAAATAGAGGGATGTAAACGGCAACTTTCCATTGGAGAAACCTGGCGGTTACCGTCCAACCCCAGTGATCCAGGTTAACGTCACCCGTTACGTCATGCTGATGTCATGTGTTACCTGTATGATGCAATAAGGACATTTGACCTTCCTGCTCTTCTTCCCAAAACGCATAACCCCAATCTAATCCCGAGGAAAAAATCAGACTCAAATTGAGGAGTCTTCTACAGAATACCAGACAAGCTCTCCTCAAAACTGTCAAGGTCATAAAAAATAAATAAATAAATAAAAAACAGCAAAGAACTAACTGTCACAGACCTGAGGAGACTAAGGAGACAATGATTAAATGTCATAGAGGACCTCAGTGGAATCCTGGGATAGAAAAAGGACGGCAGTGAAAAAGGAGATCTGAATAAAGTCTGAAGTTTAGTTAAGTAATAATGGACCAATGTTGACTTTTTGGTTTTGAAATATGTACAGTGATTATGCAAGATGATAATATCTGGGGAATCTGGGTGATTGTATGTGGGAACTCTCTGTGCTATATTTGTAACTTTTCTATAAATCCAAAACTATTCCAAAATAAAAAAAATGTTAAAAAAAGTAATTTGCATTTCTATACACCAGCAATAATATCTTTAAATTTTTAAAAAGATTAAATTTACAATAGCAATAACCACCAGAAAATAACCAGCAGCATTGTCCTCACAGTGCTCAGTTACATGAGTCCTTTTGAAGGAAGAACGTGAAGAGGCACGGACAGAAATGATCGGACCCAGCCCCCTGACAGGCCAACAGGAAAGTCCGCTCTCTTCTGTTTTGTCAGGACTGGAAGAAACAACAGTTCAACCAACACTCACGGAGCACCTACTATGCGCCAGGTACTGTGGATTTTAGATGCTTTAAAATGAGGAAGTTAATTAATTTAAAACTCATTAGGTTTCATTTCCACATAACAAATTTCCCTTTAGGTGGAGTAGGCTGCTGTTCCCATAACCTACTTCAGCTTTATCTTTTGTTTAAACAAACCTATAATATTTTTTTAGGCTTAATAAAATATATTTCACATTTCAGTGGCATTTTACAGCTTGCAAAGTGCACACCTTGTACCTCACAGAATTATCCTGTGCACCATCGAAATGAATGGAGTCAGGGTTAAGAGCATGAGCTCTAGCCATACGGCAGGATTGGAGTAACACCCACCATATGTGAGCCTGGGCAAGACGTTTTGGTTTCCACGGCTAAAAAGTGAACATAAAAAGGTGCCTAATCCAATGGGCTATTATGAGAGCATTAGGTGAGTTAATATGTGTAAAGTGCTTAATCTAGAACCTGACACAAATGCCATGTGTTAGATAAACTCCTTATTATATATGTGAAGACACAGACTTAGAAAGCTCTAGTGTTTTTTTTCCATGTGATTCATCCAGAAATTGTATAACAAAAGACATTAAACCATATTTTTTTTAATTTTCAAATCAAGGTCTTTTTGCATTACACACATAGTGGGACAGCAATAAATAGTGAATTACATAGCATGATTGAGAATCAGACAAAGGCATTCAAGAGTGATAAAATTGCAGAGTTAAAGGAAACTTACAAAATCACTGATCTAATCATCTGCCCAATTCAAGAATTCTCTCCATAATCTACCTAAGGAATTTTCTTGCAGCCTCTCTGAGCAGCTCCAACAATACTCAGTGCCTCTAAAGTAACCCATTCTATTTTTTACCAACTCTGTTAAAACACTCCTGTCTGCTGGCCAGTGTGTTCAGTAGGTTGAATGTCAGCCCATGCACCAGGGGTTGCTAGTTCCATTCTCTCTCAGGACACATGCCTGGTTTCAGGTTTCTGGGCTCCATCCCCCCTGGAGGGCCTTCGGGAGGCAGCCAGTCAATGTTGCTCTCTCACATGATGTTTCTCTCTCTCCCTCTCCCTTCCACTCTCTCTAAAATCAATGAAAAACATTTAAAAAACAAACACACAAAAAAGTTCTTGTCTCCTACTTACATCGTTTCTAGTTCTGCTTAAAAAGAGTAAGTCTAACTGATCCTAGTACTTTCTATTTAATGTTTCACTTTATTTACTTCTCCGCATCATTCTGTTTGATTTCAAAATAGCAAAGTTCCTGTATGAGAAAAGAGATGGCACCTTTTGAAATGCCTCAAAGGGTAATGCAACGAGATTCCAATCTATTTTTCAGAAAATATAGAACAGTGTGAGTCAAGTCATTACATCTAAAATAGTATTTCAAAACTTGTTGCTTTTCTATTAAAGATGCTATGTAAACTCCAATTAAAGTTTACCTTTTTAAATATCTTAAAAAGGAAGGCAGGTTTTCTTTTTAATTTTGAATCATCACATGTTCATTTGACATAGAGCCTTCATTATATGACCAATGCACAGAAAATTAGTAACTCATGGTCCTTATCCAGCTGTGTACAGAAGCAGTCTTTTTCAGTATGGACCCTGACAGGTACTAGTAGATTCATAACTGCTAGATTTTGTTGACAGGTAAAGTTACTAAAACTTGCCCTCAACATGGTCAATGCAAAACTATGTGTAGGATGAATGAATGACTGTTGGTTATAAATGTAATCTAAAATTAAGTGACACTATTTAGATCTTAATTCAAACTTTCAAATTCTTGGTTCCTTTATTTCATAAAATAGGGAGATTTGAAAAGCAAAGAAACTAAAATATTAGCTTCATTTCACAGTAAAGACCTTCATACCATATATAAAGAAAGCTTACAAGATAATCTACTTTCATGAATTCTTTTCATCCAATTCTTAAACATCTATTTTTTTAAAATAAAAAATCTCTACTTTTGCCTTAGCCAGTTTGGCTTAGTGGATAGAGCATCAGACTGCGTACTGAAGGGTCCCAGGTTCGATTCCGGTCAAGGGCACATGTTCAGGCTGTGTGCTTGATCTCCAGTGTGGGGGCATGCAGGAGGCAGCCAATCAATGTTTCTCTTTCATCATTGATGTTTCTGTTTCTCTCTCCCTCTCCCTTCCTCTCTGAAATCAATAAAAATATATTAAAAAATAAAAATAAATAAAAAATATCTACCTTCACTAAATGGAGTTTTAAATTTATATCTATTTATTAGTGTATTGATTTCTATATTTTTATGCTTTCGGGGTTTGGGTAAACAACTATTTAGGTATGATTTTAAATAATGCACTTAACAAAATAAAATGATTCATTATTGTGTTTAGTTCAATATTCCATTTATAGACAGATTGTTATAAAATTACTGGTATGTTCTAACAGAAGCAGTAAAGGTTATGTCAAATAACTACTAAAAAAAAATCATACTATGTAGCATTAATGATGTTACCTTAACTTACCAGCTTCAGGGGCTGCATAATTGTTTCTGCCAACCCATAAATTTTTGAGTAACAACAAAATTATTGTGATTTTTCTTACTAAATAATTCATACATTACAAAGCATGTATGTAACAAGGCCCATGAATCACTAAAGTATATAATGATCATATATCTAATGACATATCTCTTTTCATAAAATGAATTCAAATAGATTTATGTATTTAGGTTAACTAAAAAAATACTGAGTTTATAAGGCTCATAATTCTATCATTATCAACAACAAAAAACTCCATCTCTTCTTTAAGAAGTACAGCTTCCATGTTTTCCTTTTAAAAACTGAAAGCTTTTGTTTATAAAAATCCTTGTGTTTAAGCTACTTTTCATGAAGTTTTACAGCCTTTAAATTGATACTATAAATATCGCTGAAGATAAATTAATAATATAATAGAGTAGTACTATGTTCATAAACTGTATTTAAAATGATATAAGTGCAGCTAAAATAGCTACAAGCAACACTATATAAAACCTCATTCTGGTAGTAGCTGATATTCTTTATCCAGCAACTAGGATTTTAAAAAGGATATTTTCATTTACCAATATTTTACATGCTTTTCTTTGGTCTTATCATAACAAATCTTAAATCAAGTAAATCCTTTTCTTATTGCTACTAAAAATTATCCCAAATGGGATTTAATTAAAACTAGGTTTCATAACTAAAATTTTTTAAATTCCAAGACTGCAACATATAAAATGTTAAACTCGCTTGTTTTACCTAACATTTTCCCAAACTTAGTTACTTTCTATAGAAATCATGCAATTGTATTTTAATATAGAAATATTGAATCCTTTATTAATTTTTTAAAAAATATATTCTATTGATTTTTTTTACAGAGAGGGAGAGAGACAGAGAGCTAGAAACATCGATGAGCGAGAAACATGGATCAGCTGCCTCCTGCACACCTCCTACTGGGGATGTGCCCGCAACCAAGGTACATGCCCTTGATCAGAATCGAACCCGGGACCCTTCAGTCCGCAGGCTGACGCTCTATCCACTGAGCCAAACCAGTTAGGGCATCCTTTACTAATTTTTAAAAATGATTTTAGAGAGAAATTATTTATTGATTTGAGACAGGGGGAGGGGGAGCCAGGGAGAGAGAGATCAATTTGTTGTTCCACTTATTTATGCGTTAATTGGATGATTCTTGTATGTGCCCTAACCCCCCTCCACCACCCCCCCGCCCCCTCACCAGTCCTACAGCCTTGGCATATTGGGATGATGCTCTAATTAACTGAGCTAGCAGGTCAGGGCTGCTTTACTAATTTCCATTTAAAATGTACAATTTAATGTCTTGAGTATAGTCAGAGTTATGCAACCATCACCACCATCAATTTTAGAAGTTTCATCACCCCAAAAAGATACGCCATGCTCATTAACAGTCACTCCTCATTTCCTCCCAACCTCTGCAGCCTTAGGCAATTGCTAACCACTTTCTGTCTTTATAGATTTACCTATTCTGGACATTCCATATAAATGGAATCATACAATATGTAGTCTTTTATGACTGGCTTCTTTCACTTAGGATAATGTTTTCAAGCTTCATCAATGCTGCAGCATGTATCAGTACTTCATTCCTTTTTCTCGCAAAGTAATATTCCATTGTGTGAATATGCCATATTTTATTCATTCATCCATTGATGGATATTTGAAGGGTTTCCACTTTATCGCTAGAATAAACAATGCTACTCTGAACATTTGTGTACAAGTTTTTTTGTTTGTTTTAGTTAATCCTCACCCGAGGATGTTTTTCCATTGATCTTTTAGAGAGAGTGGATGAGAGAGGAAAGACAAGAAACATCTATGTGAGAGAAACACATTGATTGGCTGCCTCCTGCACGTGCCCCGACCAGAGGCCTCCAAAGGGGAAGAGCCTGCAACCAAGGTACGTGCCCTTTGACCAGAATCAAACCCAGGACCTTTTGGTCCGCAGGCTGATGCTCTCCCCACTGGGCCAAACCGGTTAGGGGCACAACTTTTGTGTGAATATGTTTTCAATTCTCTAGGATATATAACTAGAAGTATACTTGTTAGGTCATATGGTAACTCCATGTTTAATATTTAGCTGCCAAGTTTTTCTGAACTGGCTGCACTGTTTTGCATTTCCACTGACAATGCATAAGGTTCCAATTTCTCCACATCCTTGTCAGCACTTATTATTATGTCTTTTATTATAGCCACCTGAGTGGATATACAATGGTATCTCATTGTAGTTTTGATTTGCATTTCCATAAAGTTAATATTGAACATCTTTTTATATGCTTGGTAGCCATTTGTATAAATTCTATGGAGAAATGTCTGTTTAAATCCATTTATTAGTTACATGATTTGCAAATTCGTTTCTCCCATTCTGTCAATGTATTTTCATTTTCTTGATAGTGTTCTTTGAAGTGCAAAAGTTTTTAATGTTGATGAAGTACCTTTTAAAAATTCTTTTATTATTTGCCTATATGAACTTCTACACTTTCCCAAAATAAGAGAATTTCATAGTAGGTTCTGTATGAAATCAATTTCTTTACTAGAAATAAAACTGAACTTTTAGAGATACTCTTACTAAAACCAATTTGGATTTATTTTACCCCAGTTGTATTAAATGCACTCTCCATTAGCAGAACAGAGTTCTGAGATGTAGCTGGATGGCCAAACTTGTGTCAGTGGGAAACTATTTTAGCCATATTTTCATTTAAAGAAAAACAATTGCTCAACATCTGATTTCCACTTTATATTAGAAAAAAATTCTGTGGACTGCGGTCACTACCAATAACACTTCTTATTGTTAGGAAAGCTCTTGTGAAATATTTGTCAAGCACATGAAATAGTAAAAAGTGAAATATAGTAACTAAGATTTGTGTTCTATCGATTGTGTAGCTAAAGTAATTTTTCATTACTAACATAAGATTTAATAAGTATAAGTAGTTAAAGATTCTGTCTTGGCACTAGTCATTAGCATGTAATTGAACTAGTAAAAAAGATCAGTTAAAGCTGTGTTGATTACCACCTTATCTTTGAAAGGCAATTAAAGACCTCAATCATTGCAACAAGATTTGATTGTGCAGCCTTTATTGGACATTGATCTTCCAGCAAAATGCAGTTACATTTTCCATTAATTTACAGTAACACAGTTTAACTTGGATACCCTAGACTGTTGACCCAGGTGAGATGTAATGCTAAGTACTTGTTTAGGTTAAGATGCCCCCAAACGACATTACAGTCTGAATAGCAAGTGCTGAAAAAAAGTAGATACCTGATACAGTAACTTTAGGATAAGGTTTCTGTTATCTGCATTCGCTTTTAAATGAAATGAAATCAAGATCCTTTTCTATATGTCACCCCACTCATTCTAACATCACTCATTCTTTAATAGTTACTTCATGAAGAATTCTAGATGTTCTGTGATTATAGTTTAAGTGAACATAAATATGACACAAAATGAAATGTATATTTAAAAAGAGATACATATGGCTTTGAAGAATTAAAATTAGCCCTAGCCTGTTTGGCTCAGTGGATAGAGCATTGGACTGTTGCCGTAAGGATCCAGAGTTCGATTCCTGTCAAGGGCTCATCCCCAGTCGGGGACGTGCAGGAGGCAGCTGATCAATGATTCTCTCTCATCATGGATGTTTCTCTTTCTCTCTCCCTTCCTCTCTGAAATCAACAAAAAGATGTTTTAAAAAGAAGAATTAAAATTGTTTCAATTTTTACCGAAGTAAATAAAATAGCCTTGACAGGTGGTTCGGTGGTCAGAGCATCAGCCCATGCACCGAAGGATCACAGGTTCGATTCCCAATCAAGGGCGCATACCTCGGTCGCAGGTTCCATCGCAGGTCCAGTCAGGGCGCATGCAGGAGGCAGCCAATCGACGTGTCTCTCTCACATGGATGTTTCTCTCTTTCTTCCCCTCCCTCCCACTCGCTGCAAAAATCAATGGAAAAAATATTCTCAGGCGACTATGGACAACAACAAAAGTAATAATAGTGATTAAATATGGAATGAAATTATAACTATTTGTTTAATTTGGTATGTTAAGATATCAGCACTGAGAAAACGGATTTTTGTATTGGCAACTTCTGTCATGCTCCCAACTCTGTTACTTCATCTTTATGGTGATTCATCACTTACAAAGGAACTAAGAATTTGGACCAGAAGTTTCTTCCAATACTGAATAATTGATTTGTATAGAAATAACAATAGAAGAGATACAAGATTTTATATTAAAAATGCACCTTTATTAAAAAAGTCTTGCCTATATTATTTTAAAGGCAAAATCCCATTAAAGAGGTATAGGCAAAAAAAGCTGTCTTTGGTTTCTTCATTAAGAAAACTCCTAACATCCAGAAAACTGGGGTCCACCTGGCCCCTGCTTGCCACCTTAGACACACACAAGGCATCATTATTGTGTCTTCTTTCTTTTGCTAATATTGTTTTAAAAATATTTTTATTAATGAAGCCTTCTACACATAAATGTATATGGAATAGAAAACGAGGACAACAGCTTTTACTGAAATAAAAGTAAAACAACATTTGCTTACAAGCATATTCAGGATACATTTTAAGGTAGAAAGGTTTCTTGTTTTGTCCTTCTCAGATTATAAGAGGAAAAGGGAAAACACAAAGAGTAGTTATTAACCTGAGGTTAAAAGACAGCATTGATACTAAACATAGAATCACTCTCCTGACTTCCAGCATCTAGACTTTACCCCTTTCAGGCCACAATGTTTCAATGTAATATCCAAATTTAAAGGAGAAACTTAAACCATTCCTGTTCAATGAGGAGCGCTGTTTCAGACTATAAGGTTCACCTCAAGACTTAATAAATCCAATGGATGCTATTTTACTATTTGAACCATGCCCTTAGCCATCGCTGAGTTCATCCTTCACCATGATCAACTCCACGAGAGCAAGAGGTCTATTGATTTTCATGTAATACAAGAAAATATTATATTTGCTTAATTGTTACACAGTGAGCACATCACACAAGAAATCATGGCTCTATTTAATGCTGCAAGCAGCAGAGAATTACAGAGATCAATAGGGTAGTTTGTCAAAGATGTTCTCCAAGGAGACTTACCTATCACCATATGGACAAGAAGTCACACTGACTATAGCTATTGGAAAACAGGTAAGCAGAGTCAGCAGTACAAATTATCAGAAATCAAACAGGCCAGTGTGAACAGAAGTGCAACTCGACTGAAAAGCTGTATTTATAGTCTGGTAATTAAAAACCATTTTATCAGCCTTGTATTGGGACCAAACCTTTACAACAATATCGATAAGACCAGCAGCAATGAATGAGCAGTATTTGACTTAAAACTTATGAGCTATAGTTATTTAATGTGGCCCATTACAGAGAAAATCAGTTCTAGCCTTCCATGCAAAATGCTAATAGTCAGTTTTATTATTAATGAAGCTTAATGCAACACTATCTCCTTTGTGTAAGCCATTCATTTAACTAGTGTCAAGTATATTCATCTGGACCAACTATACTGGCATAAATATTTCTTTGATTAAAGTGTTACTTAGAATTGCTTTTAGACAAGTGAACAGTACATATATTTGAAGAACACTTCACGCTGTAGCTTACTTATAAAATGACTACCTTTAACGAAGCCCGTTTGTATTACCGCATTATTCTGGTGCTTTCACCTCAATCACTTTCACTCACTTTCTCTACTGCTTTGCCAGAAGCAAGCACCTAAATGTTGTTTAGATTGAACTTTATAAAATATTTTGCACAAAATGTGTAAATGTTGTAGAGTATCAACACATTAACATAAAATGATATATAATGTATGTTTGTAATTATGGAGGAGATCATAAATCTTAAACATCCATTGGTTTAGAAATTAAATCTACTTAGTTCTCCCTAAATTACTCCAAATTTCTGAAATTTACCATTCATCTGGGTATTCTGTAACTACCCCCAAGGATAAATTTTTAAATGACTTTGCTTTCAAAAATGCAATTAACTTAATAAAATTATAATGCAAAACTGCCATCAGGTCTTTAAAATTTCAGCCCACTTCCTATCGCCAATAAGTCTATAGATATGTAACATTTCAGCTACTTGCTTTTATAAACAGTTATCAAATTTATTTTTTTCTGGGTCTTTCTGGATCTTAATTGTTCTTACAGCTTTATCAGCATGCTATTTTAACTTTTAATAAGTCTTCATTTCATCCATTTTGCTGCATTTATAATAACCAGTGTTATTATTATAGTTGGTATTGGATTCTTTAGGCAATCTATAATAATAAAAGGGTAATATGCTAATTAGACTGGACATCCTTCCAGACAAATCCAGGGCTGTCAGGGAAGCTGGGTCCTGGGTGCCAGACGGAAGCAGGTGCTGACAGCCGGGGGAAGGAAGGCCTACTCTTGCACAAATTTCGTGCATCAGGCCCCTAGGAAGAAAATAAATTAACAAACAAAATAGGAACAGACTCTTAGGTACAGAGAACAAACTCACAGCTGTCAGAGGGGAGGGGATTTGGGAGCTGAGTGGAAAAGGTGAAGGGACGAAGCAAAGAAACAACTCAGAGAGTACAGTATGGTGATTACTAGGGGGAAAGGACGTTGGGGGGAGGTAGAAGATGGTAAAGCAGGAATAAATGGTGATGGAAGGAGACTTGGCTTGGGGTGGTGAACGCACAATAAACACCTGAAACCTCTATAATTTTACTAACCAGTGTCACCCCAGTACATTCAATTTTCAAAAAATTTTATAGAGTTTACCTCCTATCCTTTGGTAAATGGTACAAGGTAAATGGTGCCAGGGCTTTAATAAATTTAATAAATTTCCATTTAAAATCCTGGCAGCTAAATGGTTTAGATTTCAGATTTGCAAATAGAATTCTCATCAACTTTGGATTTACCAATAATATTATATTATCTCCGCAATATATCCTACTTTTCCAATGTCATATAAAAGATTTTTCCCTTTCTTCTTTGTGTGGGTGTCTATTATTTTCTCTTCAAAGGGAATTTTTAATACCTAACTATACAATCTATATATGTTATAATTATTTTTAACTGTAGTTTAATCTAGTTCTAGGAAAAAAATTGGTATAAGCATCATGTGTTCCTAATTCCCATGGGCTAAACAGAGTATGTGATATATAACAATGTAGGAAAAGCTTTGCCTCTGGAGGGCCATGATTCATCTTAAAGCACCAGACACCATAGAAAGGAACAAAGTGTTTGCAAAAGTTTTATTTTAAAGGATCAAAAATAAATATTGCACATACACACAAGAGAAAATCCACTAATATTTATGTTCTCCAATGTACATTTTCAATACATGGCACCTTCATCTTCTTTATTTAGAAAGTAAACTGTTATTGGTCCATATCTGGTATGCACAGTCTCTGTGACTCTAGCAAATAACCAGGAGCCAAGTCCATACAATAAAGTTGGAATTCCTAAAAAAGAAATGAGAACATTATTTCCCAACGCCAATACTTACTAATCATGCACCCATATATTTGTCATGATACAAGTTGCAAGGTACTCTTTAGCAATGTCAACAAATTATCAAATGACAAAAATAGGAGCTAAGTATTGACTCTACCTAAGAGCTCAAATTTCATCTGTTTGGAGAACATGATAATTGTGTGAGCCTAGAGATTTTTTCTTAAATATATATTTTATTGATTTTTTACAGAGAGAAAGGGAGAAAGATAGAGAGCTAGAAACATTGATGAGAGAAACATCAATCAGCTGCCTCCCGCACACCTCCTACTGGGGATGTGCCCACAACCAAGGTACATGCCCTTGACTGGAATCGAACCCGGGACCTTTCAGTCCACAGACCGATGCTCTATCCACTGAGCCAAACTGGTCAGGGAGATTTTTAAACCTAAAGATACAGCTGGTGTAAATTTTAGTTCAAAGCACTTTACAAGCACTAATTCATTACCTCCAAATAATTATGAAGTAATTCTATATTCTTTTCACAAATAAGCAAACATAGAATATTCATTAATTTAGTTGTAGATACTCCTAGATGAGCTTAAATCACTGGGTCAATTTTAAGTTAGACAGTAACACTGATGGCTAAGTAATTTTTTTGTACAACTTAAAAAAAATATCGGGTCAAATAGCAGTCTTCAAAACTATGGCAAAACTTGACTCTAAGGAAGATTTTAATATAATAACGGGCATGAGAAATAGTATTTTTATATTTGATTGAAGACAAGCTTTTTTCAACCTATTTAAAATAGACACATAGTAGACTCCAATGGGTTTCTTTCTTGGAATATTTCCATTTGATAAGATTTTGCTGATATACTTGAGATTAACTGCCATTTGTGATACATAAAACTAAATATATACTACACTGAGATTTGGATATGCACATATGAAACTATGTTGGACACAAACTTTCACAATTCCTATTTTTTTAAAGCATTTATTTAAAATCAATCAATGATCATTAACATATTAAAAAGATATGCAGAAAACCATAGGCACATGAATCAATTAACAATATCGTATGCTCTCCACAGAATAAAGTGTTAATTTTATTGTTGCTGTGTAGGAATTGGACCAAAAATGACAATTTAAAGGGTTAGAGCAGCACATTTGGAAAATCATCTTCTTTCTCATTAATAGAGAAATCATCACAGGCTCAGGACTAATATTGCTTACTTTCTTTCTTATTTTTCTGCAAGAGTGTATTTGCTGTGCTATGCTGTTTTTGAGCGTATAAGTGCATTGAACTACTTTGTGCTTATTCCCTGAAGCTGCATTCCAGTCACTGTAATGCCGAAGATTAATCAGGAGAAGCATCAGTAGCTGGCAATAAGAAGAAGCGAAAATGCCCATTCAAGCGGGCACCTCTCTATTTTTAGGAATATACTGGGCCACAGCTTGTCACTCGCTATCACAGGGTTCCCTGGGACTCTGTATCTACCTTCTCTGCCTTGGTAATACACAAAGGAATTCTCTAAAAGGAGTGTCACAAAATATCCATAAAAACTAGCAACATAAAGCTATTTATAAATTATTTAACCAAAAAGGGCGGGGGAAGGCTAGTGGGACAAGGGGTGGGGAGTAGTGGACAAGAGAAGAAAAAGAACAAGAGAGGTAGAAAAAAAGCAGAGTAGAGGGAGCAGCTGAAATAAAATATAAATTTAAAATACGACATCATAGTTCAAAATCTGAAAATCAATGGCATGAGGAAGAAAAACAGGCTCTAGAGGCAACTTAATTTTCTAAACATACTGAGAGTAAAATATATAACATATCCCTTTTAAACCAATTCTAAGGACATAAGGAATAGCTGGTTGACACTGAAAATCACAGTTTTCAGTTAAATATTGACTCTTAAAAAATCACACACATGGTTATTTTTTCAGCTAAAATGGAGGACTGATCAAAGATTACTAGTTTAATAATAGCAATGTCTCTTACTAGAAAACAACTAAGAGCCATTAGCAGTAATGCTGTTTGATGGGGGATGGAGTTGTGATATAGGAGTCAGAAATTCTATATATTTGTTCCTGCAGTCTATTTAATACAGTCAGGCTAATACGCTATATGGGAAGAGTTGCCATGAATGCTGTGTAATTTACACATTAAAAACATAATTTTCTTTAACTACTGAACATATGCTTTAAAGTCTATAAGATTCCATGAAAAATTAAAAATTTTCCAGCCTGTTTGAAACATATCATAACATTAAAATGAACTGGCAAGTCAGTTCTTTGCACAATAATTCATTTTGAGTCAGCTGAACAGTAGGTAAACAAACCACTGTCAAATTAAACACTTAAAAAAATTAGAACTTTGTGGCAAGTCTCTGATTACCCATTCATTCCAATGGTAAGTTGCTTTTCTTAAATCTCAATCTACTTCCCAGCAGGGTACCCAGACTGAAAAACCATCAGTAAAATGTCAGCTTCCACTGAAGAAAAGGCAGATGAGAAAGAGAACAAATGGGTAAGAGAGAAATCTCTATTATTTACCAAATGGAAAAATGAATTACTCTGATAATTTCTAATTTGGAAGGGAAGAAGACAAATAAAATCCCGAGTATTTTTATCAATAAACTATGTACTTAATGATCCAGCGGGCAATTGTACATCACAGAGTAGGAAGGAATCCTACTATCTAATTCACATTCCCTAACCTTCAGACAAAATTACAAAATAAATATTACCAAATCGGTGGATACATTACTCTTTACGAAGTCCAAAACTAAATTCCCTTTATCAGCACAATCCAATTTGTATTAAAGTATGCATGAACAGAAAGTTTTCCTTTCTGTTTAACTTAAAATGCTTATTCCCATCTGAGCAGGATCTTTTTAAAAGACCATTCAATCACTCTTCAACCTCCTCTTACACACACAAATAACTACAACTGTTTTTTCTTTCTTCAAAAGGTTTTACTTTTCCATATGAGAATGTTCTAGGTATCCTACTTTTCTTCCTAAAGTGTTAGGTTTTAAAGTGTGAAAACTTTAAAAAAGAAGGCATTCGGCTCCTGTCACACTTTTTCTCTAGTCATCATGTCAAATAACTACGAATTGAACTGTCTAAGCCACGTAACCCTTTCAACTTCCTATCAGCCTCAGAATTAGTGGGCATGCTCTATAGTTCATCAGCCCAACAGTAAGACATTTTTTAAAAAGGATTACACTTTGCTAAATCATCTGCTCCTTACTGGACTGAACCCAGGGTAATCCCAGGGGAGCAATGGCTCAAAAACCCGATGACTGACATTTGTGAGTTATGGGATGCCAAAACATACCTACCATATTTAAACTGAATGACATAACATTAGGGCAGCTGTGTTAGCTTTCATTCTAGTTTGAAAAACTGGTTGGGTAATATGGTTCAGCTCCCACGTCAAGCTTTTGAATTACTAACATTTGGACTAATTTAGTATCAGCTATTAATAGGTTCAAAACATCTTGAAGCCTATTTTTCACTGATCTATAAAGGGCACCTCATGTCAATGTTTATGCCTCTTCTGTCATTGACCAAAAGAAAATAGAGAGTAAACACTCTCAGAATTACAATATTCCCATGAAAACCTACAGATGTGAAAGGCACAGCCTTTTAAATATCTTTTAGGCCTAGCATCTGAGCAAACTAATATGATTGGTGAAAACCTTCAGTGCTTTCAGCAAAAGGATCTTGCTGGGATTCCCTATTTAACAAAACAAAGAAACTTTAAAAAGGTAGTTCCAGTTTTCAGAATATGAACGCACGCGTATATATGTTCATGGGGGCATACCCTGCCACGCAATAAGGCATTTTTTAAACTTCAGAGCTACTTTCCAGTGCCTTACACCCTCCTCCTTCCTGCCCAATATAGGGGTCCTCCAGTTAGGAGCGGTAGGAAGTGAGGCTGGAATGCCTCACCCCCAGGGGGATCCCCAGGCCTGCGGACATCCCCCACTCCCTGGGGACGAGTACCAACAGCTTAGCCCCAGGAGCGCTTACTGGGAGGGCGGGGAGGTGCGCACGCCCCCCGAGCCAGGCCTGTGCAGGAGGAGTGGGTGTGGCGGGGCGGGAGGCAGGTCTGGGAACCCCAACAGCGAGGGGCGAGCGTGCACGCGGCCGAAACGGGGCTCCTCCCGGGCCCGCGTGGTGTGACCCCGGGCCGCGTCTCGGCCTCGGAGCGAGGGGCGGTCAGCGTGCTTTGCGAACAGTGAGGCCGCTGTCCTCGGGACGAGCCTCCCCGCCCGGGCCACTCACCCAGGTTGACGACCTTGAGCGCCGTGAAGAAGCGGTCCTGCCCGGCCAGGTCCTGCCAGGGGGCCTTGGAGCAGTGGTACTTGATGAAGGGGAAGCAGCCGGTGCGCAGGACGTGGTAGTTGGCGCCCGGCACCGGCCAGTTGAAGTGCGAGAGGCCGAACTGGTCGTTGCGGACGGCGCTGTAGGGCACGCAGAAGGAGGTCCAGGGCGGCAGGCGCCGCTGCAGCAGGTGCTGCGTCAGCACCTCCGAGGCGCGGGGCTTCGGGCGAGAGGCGGCGCCCGCGGCCCAGGGCCGGCTCAGCAGCAGCCGCAGCGCGGCCTCGTGGGCTCTCCGCAGGGCCTCCATGGCCGGCGCGCCGCGGCCCCCGCCCCGCAGACGCCGTGGGGCGCGCGCCGCCGGGGGCGGGGCGGCTGGAGCGCGCACGCGGGTCCCCCGAGGCGGCGCGCGCACGAGTGCCCCGCGGGCTCTGCGGAGAGGGCGAGGGGGCCGGCTGGGCCCCGCGGTGGGCGCAGGGTGGTGAGAGTCAGCGGCATGAATGAGGTGGTGAAATGGGCGCTTATGCCCTGGTGCACGGCTAAGAACGCTGGGCGGGGGTGGGGAGGCGTTGCCCGTGCGGGTATGAACCTCCTCGGTGGGTGGCAGCGCGCGCACCCAACTCCCAGGCCCAGGCTCCAGGGAAATCCTTCAGTTGGCGCTGAGGCCCAGGTGGTAGCACCGGGAAGGTGTCCTCGGGGGAGTGGGTGACAGCCTGTGATTAAGGTCAGCCTAGGAACCAGGAGGTCAAGGGTTCAACTCCCCACGGGGCATAAGCCTTTGGGCTAGATCCCCACTGCAGGAGGCAGCAATCAATGGTTCTCTCTCATCATTGATGCTTCTCCTTTCTCTCTTTCTCCCTTCCTTTCTGAGATCAATAAAAATATACTAAAAAAAATTAAAAAGCCAAGCCCCTAGATTTGCATTGGCAGTAAAGTCAAGGAGAATTACTATGTTTCAGTCTTTGCGGTCATGTTCACTGTTTAAGACCCAGATATTTTGTAAGATAAAAACTTTATTTCTAAAAAAGTCCCAGGTCTCTCCGTGTGGTGCTCAGATATATACCACCGTTGACCTCTCCTAAGAGCTTGGTGAACGCCAGGCCAGGATGTTTCACTTGTAAACTTTTATAGTCCTCAGTGACCCATTATCAAGATATTATGTTAAGGAAAATCTTAAACTTTGCAGCCTCTTGAGGTAATGTATATACCTGCCTTCTAAGGAAGCATTTTCCTAAACTCATCTTGTTTGTAGACACTAGATTTAAATAAGATGACGTGTGTAGAAAGCACTGTGTGTAAATGCAATAATTATGTCTAAACAGCATATAATAATGACTATAGTTGTTGAAACTCAAGGAATGTAGGGTAGTGTGGCTAGTTCTTACAGTCTCCAGTTTTTACTGATTTGTTCAACAAATAGTGATTGAGTACCCACTACCGTGGGCCAAATCTTGAAGGGCCTTGTAGTCATGAAAATAATTTGAACTTCATATGTTTCCCTATTAGATAACAGTTTTTAAAAAGCTTTTGGGTGGAGGCATGATGTGGTTAGACTGGCACAAAAATGGCTGGAGGGAGGCTAAGACAGGAGTCAGTACTGTGGTTTTCAAATTAAATTTTAAAATAAAACCTGTCACAGAACCTCAACATATAAAGTAGATGAAACTTGTGTTTTATTACTAAACATTTGAACGTTCAAAATTTTAACATTAACTTTATAGGTAAACTAGGGGCCCAGTGCACGAAATTCATGCACTGGTGGAGGGGGTTCCTCAGCCCAGCCTGCCCCCTCTCACATATTGGGAACTCTCAGGGGGTGTCCTACTAAAGGCTTAGTTCTGCTTTTTGCTCCCCTTGGGGAGCGGGCCTAAGCCACAGTCTGGCCTCCCTTTGTGGGAGGCGACCAGGCTAATCAGGGGAAGCCACCAGCCCCATCACCCCACTGCTGCTGTAGCCACTGCCAGTCATTGCAGCCAGCAAGGTGTTTTCATCAACACAGACTCCAGTCCTTTCACGATGAAGAAAGGACAACTTTCTTTAGGCATTTTCAAGATGTGTCTTTCATAGGATATGACATTTCTTTCTTTTTTTCTTTCTTTTTTATTCTCACTTGAGGATATATTTCCATTGATTTTTAGAGAATGTGGAAGAGAAGGGAAAAACAGAGAGAAACATCAAAGTGAGAGAAACACTTTGGTTGCTTCCTCTATATGCCCTGACCTGGGCCCTGGCCAGGGAGGAGCCTGCAACCTAGGTACATGCCCTTGGTCAGAACTGAACCCAGACCCTGCAATCAGCAGGCTGAGGCATTATGCACTGAGCCAAACTGGCTAGGGCAGGAGATGACATTTCTTAGCCCACCAGCAGTGGACCTTCATTTTTTTTCTCCAGGAGTGTGGTGGAAAAACCCTAGATCACCTTTAGGAATTCTTATTACCCAAGTTACTAAGAATATTACCAGTGGCATACAGGGAGCTTAGCCAATGAGCAATAAGAAAAGGTGTTTCCTCTGTAGTTCACTCCGATCACCGGCTCCACCCCTGCCTGGGCAGGGGACCCCAAGCCCCTCCGATTGCCGGCTGCACAGAGCTCAGCTCTGATCCTGCCCCCTGCCATCGCTGGCTCTGCCCTTGCCTCACTGGCAGCCTCTGGCCAAGGCTGCAGGCCTGAGCAGGGGACCCACAGGCCCCTGCATTGCCAGATCCACCAGTGCCCAGGCCCCTACAATTGCAGGCTCTGCCCCTGCCCCTCTGATAGCTGGCTCTGCAGAACCCAAGCCCCTGTGATCTCTGGCCTTGCCCCTGCCCATGCCTGAGGCCTTTGGTGAAGGCCTCTGACCTGGGCAGGGGACCTCCATCCCCCTCTGATCGCCTGTTCTGCCCCTCGGGGCCCCCGACTCCCCTGCCACCTGCCTGGCTAACAGGCCTGACCACTCCAGTGGCGGGGCTGAACCAGACTGGGCGCCGCCATCTTGTGGCCATGGGGGAGGCCATCTTTGTGACAGAGTGATGCCTAATTTGCATATTACTCTTTTATTAGATAGGATTTTAAAAAACAAGAATGAGATTGGTTTGTTGTCCTACAGGGCTTCTTTTTGTTTTGTTTTTAGCAAAAAGGGAATTAATTGTAAGTAAATTGGGTAGCTAAAATAATAAATACAAAGTCTTCAGACCACGCTCAGAAATGTATTTTTTTTAAATATTTTTATTAATTTTTACAGAGAGGAAGAGAGATGGACAGAGAGCCAGAAACATCAATGAAGGAGAAACATTGATCAGCTGCCTCCTGCACACTCCCCACTGGGGATGCGCCTGCAACCAAGGCATTTGCCTCCTACCAGAATCGAACCTGGGACCCCTGAGTCCACAGGCCAATGCTGTATCCACTGAGCCAAA
>PVJC01001196.1:0-97500 GCA_004026665.1 Murina feae
GAGAGAGAGAGAGAGAGAGAGAGAGAGAGAGAGAGAGAGAGAGAGAGAGAGAAACATCAGTGAAGAGAGAGAACCATTGATCAGCTTCCTCCTGCAGGCCCCACACTGGGGATCGAGCCGGCACCCCAGAAATATGTCCTGACCAGGAATTGAACTGTGACCTCCTGGTTCATAGCTCAACGTTCAACCACTGAGCCATGCTGGCCAACCTTCTTTAGGTTTTAGAGGTTTATCTCTGTCTTTAAAATATTAAATTCCCACTGGTGCTTCCCAACTATTTTCATTTTTCACTGTGACTACAAATTGGGAGACAGTAAATTATTCCATGAAAAGGTGAACTTAGAGGAAGTTTTCCCAGTTCTGGGGTCCCATACTAAAAGGAATCAGATGCTTTATCACAGTATATTCGACCAGGAATACGGAGCACCGTTCTGAGTCCCACTGTCCTTGTCCTGAGTTTGTACTCGTGCTTCCGGTCTAGAGCACAGGTCCCCTGGGTCCCAGTGGTGACCCAGCAAGGGAGATGTTGACCACACAGCCAGTGGATGTGCAATCCCAAGGCAGCATGGATACTAAAGAAAAGAAACATGAGGCAAGTGAGAGGAAGAGTCTTAGCAGACTGGAGTGTAGGAACGGCTTCCCCATGAAAGAAAAGGGAGCTGAGAACAGAAAGGGGGGAGAAGGGAGGCACAGGGTGGCTCGAGGAGAAGGCCCTCCACAGAAGAGAGTGCAGTGTTGGTGGCGCTGAAAGCTGACCACAGTGCTAGACTGGAGGGAGGCCGGGAGGGAAGGACACCTGATGAAGCAGGGGTGGTGTGGACCTGATGGCTCAGCGCTGTGCAGGCCACAGTGAGAAACCCCTGCAGGGTTGTACGTGGCAAGTGAGGGGGACCACGATCATCGTACGCTGTGAAATGATGACCGGGCTGTGGCATGAGTAGATAGCAGAGGAGTCTGAGCGGGTGCAGGGCAGACGGACAACCACTGTTGCAGGTTAGAGAGAAGGTGGAAACTTAGACTAGCATGGGGCCCTGGAGATGGAGAGGAGGAGGCAGACGTGAGAGCGACTGAGGCATGTGAGGAGTTGGATATGAGGCGGGAGGGAGGAGGAGACGCTCGGCTAACTTCGTTTTCTCACTTGACACTGGGATGAATGGAGGTGCCTCCATGGAGGCAGGGGACACTAGAAGAGGAACAAATCTGGTGCCAGAGGGGAGGGTGAGAGAATGAGTTAGTCTTGGGCAAGTTGACTTGGATATCCCAGGTCACAGATCCCTACCTGTAACTGTTGCCATAGTAATGGAAGAAGTTTAGACTGAAGGAACCACTTGGCGATGCTCTTCCTTCACCTCCCCTGCCCTGGAGCCTCCCTAAGGAGTCCAGTTAAGATGCTTTGTTTTTCATTCTGGTTGAAGAAAGCAACTCAATTCTCCTATTTTGAGAAAAAAAGTAGAGGCCTTCTTCACATGACTATGGTGTTCTATCTGCTCGTCCCCTTACTACCCTGGAGGATCTGGCCACTCAGCTTAGACATGGAGAATTAGATGGAGCAGAAGACAAGGGAGAAAGCCAGACCTGGGAATGTCACTGGAGAATGCGGACTGGCCCAAGCCTGGTCTGGGGAGTGAATTCTCCTGCCACCATGCTGTAATCCAGCCACGAGGAGCCTCTTCCAGTTCCTCCAATGCCAGGCTTCTCTCCCTTATGTCCTCACACAGGCTGCTCCCTCCCCTTCCTTCTCTCCCGTGTCCCTTTCATCTGGATCAGTCCCTAGTCATACTTCATTCTGTGCCCAGACAGCATCTCTCTCAGGAGGCTTTTTCTGATGTCCACTGTCAATGATATTTGGTATTTACAGCAGAGACTGCTAATAGCAGACACCCAATACCCATTCTCTCCTTTTTTCCCTTGTACCAGAACACCTGATTTTTTTTTTTTTCATTGATTTCAGAGAGGAAAGGAAAGAGAGGGAGAAATGTCAATGATGAGGTAGAATCATTAATTGGCTGCCTCTTGCATGCCCCCACTGGGGATCAAGCCCCAAACCTGGGCATGTGACGTGACCAGGAATCGAACCGTGCCCTCCTGGTTCACAGGGCAACATTCAACCACGGGGCTATGCCAATCGGGCCAGAATCCCTAATTTTTAAGCTGAGCATAAAGACTACATTTCCCAGTGTCTTATGTAGCTAAATGTGGCCATTAGGCTAAGTTCTGGTCAATGATGTGTTAGGGGAAACGTTTGCAACTTGTAGGATATGATCTTTTATGGACGGGACATGCTTTTCACCTCATGAATTATATAAATGTCTACACACTATGCTGTACACATAAAACTAATATAAAATAATACTGAATGTAAACTGTAATTGACAAATAAAATAAATAAGTAAATAAATGAAATTACATTGTATGGAGGCAAGGGGAGTGAGGGGAGGGGTTAAAATGTGTGTTCCACAGTCAATGGGCCATCTTGCTCACTGTCATATCCACATCACCTAGACTGTGCCCCTAGAGTGCCCGAAATAGAGTGAAAAGGAAAAAAACTGTGTCCATATCCCCTCCCGTGCAACTTCTCTCTCTTGGACTGAACAGTCAAGTCAAACCACAAATTGACCCACAGAAAACAACAAGGCAAAAGGCACACACAAAAATGTCTTCAACTGGCACCTTCCAGCCTACATGTTCTGATGTGGTGGTATTTGGCAAATCAAAAGTAATTTTAAAAACTCTGACGGTCTGGCATTTGAAATGTTGAAAGCAATCTGGAAAGTCCGGACGCCCGGCATTTGTGCCTCCGCCACTCGCTGAAGAAACAGATTGTCAGGATGGGTTTTGCAGGAAGACCAGAGTGAGCGTATCCGGGGAGATCCGCTCGTCTTCAGCGGCATTAACGAGCCTCAGAGACACACTCGTTAGCAGACTCCGGCAGGGAGTCTATGCTGATGAACTCACCTTTTAGGCCCCAGAGCCTTTCAGAGGTCAAATACAGTGTGATGGTGCTTCCTATGCTTACACCAAGGCTTTCTGCTTTAATTGGTTCACCTGCAGTTGATAAAGATTTCCAAGAGTAAGCAAAAATCACAATGGCCAAGAGCTAGACAAAGCACAAAGCCTGGGCAGTATCTGCACAATCTGAAGTAGGAAGAATGACATGACACAACGGGGACAGAATAACGGCCAAATGTCTGGGCAAACCCGATCCTCTTCCAGGGTGGAGGTCCCAGAGAGGCTGGCTTCCGAGACCTTCGCCGTCTTCAGCCAGCAGGAGCTCCAGCAACAACTCTTATTCGATGCAGAATGTTTACTCACTAAGATGACTAGTTAATTTACTATGTAATATTCCACTGGAGTCTTCTTTTCTGGCTCCAAAACCACAGCCGCATGCCACGACGTGGAACAAGAAAAGACTCTCTTGTCTAGGGCTCCTGCCAAAGGACTCCACAAAGTAGCTTCACTCCCGCAAAGGATGCCCACGAGGGTCTCTTCAAGTCTAGTCTCGACCACGGGGGGTCAGAAAACCCAACTTGGCAACGTCTGTTTATGTGCAGTCACCAGAGAATTCACGGAGAATAAACGAATGTCAAAGCTATGCTGCCGCAGGAGCCTTATGGTCTGCGAAGCCTTCTGGTCCCCTTGCCGCTGCTTGTGCTTGCATCGCTCTGGGTAGCAGCCTTCGACCCACCTGGCTCCGGGTCACATTGTGTGCACTGTGATAGGACTGTCCTTTCACACAGTCTCCAGGCAGGGGAGGGTGGTACCTGTCGGAGGACCCCGGCAAGGACTCCCGGCACTCAAGGTTCCTGCTCACGTATTCAGTTAACACTGACCAGATATTTTGGGGGGGCTTATTACGTGCTAGACTCTGTGGTGGGTACTAGGGGTAAATGAGATATTTAGAAATGGGGTCTCTGCTGTCAGGAAGTTAAAGCCCACCAGACAGCAAAGCTAATGCCTGTTGACCAGCTGCTGTCTGTGTGATATGCACTACCTCACTTAACTAACCTTCAGCCCTATAAGGCAGAAGGCTACTATCCTCCCATTTTACAGATGAGAAAATTGAGGCAGAGAAAGGGCTAAGTGCCAAAGTTTTCATGCAAAAACATATTAGAGCTGGGATGGATCCCAGGCAGCCTGAGTCTGGAGCCTGCACTAATTATTGTGCTCAGGCTACTCTCCACTACCTTCCAATGTGCCCGCTCTGGAAGCAGTGGGGCAGAGGGTGTGGGTGGCTCAGGCAAAGCAGAACCATCTACAAGAATGAAGTGAGAGGAATGTCCTTACTAGGAGAAGTCAGAAGGGGATGTTTGAGATTTTATTACCTTTTTTTGGCGGGGGGGGGGGGGGGGGGGGATGATATTGCACAGTCTAAAGAGAGCACAGGAGGGTGAAAGTTTTGTGCTCATTCCTCCATTTTTCTTTTCATCCTTGATCTTGCATCTGAGGGAATGGGGCAAGCATAGCCTCTAAATCAGAGATGGGGAACCTTTTTACTGCCAAGGGCCATTGGGATATTTATAACATCATTTGAGGGCAATATAAAATTATCAACTTAAAAATTAGCCTGTTATATTTGGAAAAATATTTAATTAACTCACCCCTAATGCCTTGGCAGGGCCAGACCAAATGATTTCTTGGGCTTTATTAAAAACCAAATAATAATAACCAAATGAGGGCCAGACATCCGCCACCCCTCCCCCAGCTCTAAATAGTATCTGTGGCATCAGCACCAGCTACTATTGGACAGAAGTCAGACTTGTCATATTGGTGTGAGGCCAGACTTGCCTATTTGCCTGGCTGGAAGTTTCTCTAAGATTGAGGTCAGCAAAAACCAAGTGCTTCCTGGAGGCAAGATTGAGAAAGTTTTTGCTGAGGCTCTTTTTCTGAGTAAGAAGAAATGTTGCTTTTCAAGGCCTGGAAACATAAAACTTTGCCAGATTTAAGGCAGGGACTCTGGTTGACCAACATTTGCCAGCTAAGAGTTTGCCCTGCATCACTTTCCAAGAACCAATAAGTCAGGTCCAAGGTTAACATTTTATGAAGTGGCTGGGTCTACAAATGTGTTCAACAACCCACCATAGGAGGAGTGGAAGTGGGATGTCAGGACTCATTAGGAGGAGAGGCAAGTGCTAAAGCAGCACTGGTTAACAATAGAGTTAGTGCTTTGAGTCAGCAAACCAAGAATGAATGAGTTTCCTTCCCTTTAAAATGGAGTTACTGCCCTGACCGGTTTGGCTCAGTGGATAGAGCGCTGGCCTGCGGACAAAAGGGTCCCCAGTTCAATTCTGGTCAAGGGCATGTATCTTGGTTGCAGGCATGTCCCCAGTATGGGGTATGCAGGAGGCAGCTGATCGATGTTTCTAACTCTCTATCCCTCTCTCTTCCTCTCTGTAAAATATCAATAAAATACATTTTTTTAAAAAAAAAAATGGAGTTACTGAGAGCACCAATCAGAAAATACAACTGTGATAATAACCAAATGAGTTAATAAGTATAGCACACTGCACATTGACTGGCGCATAACATATTCTTTTTAAAAATTTTTTATTGATTTTTTACAGAGAGGAAGGGAGTGGGATAGAGAGTTAGAAACATTGATGAGAGAGAAACATTGACCAGCTGCCTCCTGCACACCCCCCTACTGGGGATGTGTCCGCAACAAAGGTACAAACCCTTGACCGGAATCGAACCTGGGACCTTTCAGTCCGCAGGCCAATGCTCTATCCACCAAGCCAAACTGGTTAGGGCAACATTTTTTAAAATTTTTTTTATTTTGAGAGAGAGAGGAAGGGAGAGGGAGAGAGAAACATTGATGTGAGAGTGAAACATTGATTGGCTGACTCCTACGCGTCCACTACTGGGAATTGAGCCTAAAACCCAGGCCTGTGCCCTGATCAGGAATTGAACTGGCAACATTTTGGTGTCCAGGGCAACACCTAAGCAACTGAGCAACACTGGCCAAGCCAACATATTATCTATTCTTGACAAATGCTGGCTGTCTTCATCACCACAGATGATACATACCTAACACCATGCTTAGTGAATAGTAGGTGCTCACTGAGGGGGTATTATACCTGTTGGTTTTAAGAGCTTTCCGTTTTTGATGCATAGTCACAGCAGGTATTCTGACACAGGTATACATGACGATGAAGGAAGACACAAGATCTGCCCCATGAGAAGCATCTATAGGAAGAGACACTCTACTTTTCCGTGGGAGTTTTCCTTTCCATTTTCTGTGTAGCCCCATGTGACATCTCTCTAACACCTCAGATGTCCTACATCCTAAGGAGCTTTTATTTTTTAAGAAATCAGAGAAGACTGACAATTTGGGGACTCATGGTCGCCAGATTTAGCAAATAAAAACAAAGGTGTCCTGTAATTTATCTGGCAATCCTTCATGATGTCAACTGATCTTGTAAAATTCAAGTTAGGGGTTGACTTGTGTTTTGTGACTTTCTGTGATGTCACAGAACTCGGGTCCGAGGCGTCTCAGAAAGATGCTTCAGCACTTGCCTTGATTCCTCCGGGTGGCCCGTTATCCAGGGGATCTCCTCCCATGAGTCGTGTTGGACACACACAGAAGCAACGGAGATCTTGAAGGTTAGACTCTGGCATAAGGGCCCTAGAATAACTTCTTCAAGGCCTCTCTTCATCACTTCCTGTCACTGTCAGTGGCATGCTGCCTATGCCCTCCCTCTGCCCTTCCCTAGCCTTACAGTGTCCTGTCTCTCACTAATGGAAACCCGGCAGGGGTTCCACAGGGTAAGTGATAGGGAACCCTGGCTTCCTAAGGATGATGTTATGACAACCCATTGCAAGCCTGGCTCCTGGGCTCCATTTTGTTCAACCCGAACTATTCAGGAGTTAGCATTTCTCTTCCCAAACTCCAGGGGCATTTCCCAGTGACTTTAACTTCTGAAGTGAAAATGCGAGTCGCAGAACAAGTATCAAGTTTAAAACATTTAGCTCAAAACCAAGACAGCGAGCATCCTTATAAGTGCATTTTTTAAATTTTTTTTTTGATGAGGATGAAAAGAATACACTTCGCAGAAAGGTCGGATGTGATGGATTCTCCGTGGCTTCTCACCAACTGCCCTACCCTGAAACATCCACTCCTGCAAGCCAGGCCTGAGGTAAGGCCCCATGTGTGTACGATATGAACCCCATTCTGGAATGTTCACATCCAGTCCTTACGCCATTCCTGGCTGAGATCACGTGGAACTAGTAGCCTTCATGGCAGAGACTTTCCAACCCTGGGAGCTGAGATGGGGGCGGGGAGGTGAGAGGCTTGGAACCGGCTTCTTCCAGGCTGAATCAGGGGAGAGAAGAGATGCAGGAGCACATGGACCCCAGGGCATCTGGCCAGCTTCTGGGCCCCACACACATTCCTTGCGGTTCTGAAGTTCTGAACTATGGCTGCAGAACTGCCCTGCCTGCTTTTGGGTTGGGTTCACACCATCTGATGAGGGTCAGCAGGTTTTGGGGTGATACAGGTCATCTCCCAGCCTCCCAACCTAACCCCTGAGCTGCAGGTGCTGAAATGGAACACACGGTGGCCCTTCTCCAGTCCTTAGCCATCTTCAGTGACCCTCTTCATACTCTCCCTCCCCCCAGCCTAGGTATCAGGAAAGGTTATCTAATCAGAGAAACTAAAGTTTTCTGCTAACATGCTCTGCCTTTAAAGATCTCCCCTTTGGTTCTCACCCCAATAGTGCAGGAAGCTTCATGTCCAAATCTGGCCTCAGGGCACCGAGGGGTGAAAGGTGGACCATGGACCACTGTTCAGAGGGGACACTGAGGTGGCATGACAACCTTTAGAAGTCATGAACTCCACCCTTCTCCCTGCCTCCCAGCTGTGCTGGCACTTAATAGACAGTGATCTTGACTAAAGCATCTGGGGGAGGGCCTTCAAAGATTAAGAGTTAGGAGCAAACAACATGGCATCCCTTTCTTTTGAACAATGCATGAGACCCCAGAATTCTCTGCCCAGACATCCCCATGCTTGCTCCCAGGCCCAGAGCAGGCCTTGTCCAGGTCATGCCTTCCAAGAGTGACTTCAGGGTTGGTATGTGGCACCCCAGGCTTAACAAGTCAACCAAGAGTAGGTGTTGGGGGGCAGGGAAGGACTTGGATGTGTGAGCAGGGGATCCCTGCTGAAAGGGGGAAGAGAAAGGGGAGGAGTAGGAGGGCCCAAGCACGGACTGGCTCTCCCCATGCTGCCACGTTCTGGCAAGAAACTCCAAGGAATGCAAGAATCCCCCATTTAAACCTGGACTTCCAGGTTGTCCTGAAGGTATTTTTGTCAAGGTAGGAGGACAGAACACATTTAATTATTTGTTAGCTTGATTTATAACTTTAGAATAGACAGACATACAGTGTGTGGGTCTCCATTTGTGCTCTTGTCTTGGGGCCAGTGACACTCCACACCCGCCTGCCACCTCCTGGGGGAGAAGGCTTCAAGCTACCTGGCTCAGGGGTGCAGGTGAGCCCACATGCTGAGCAGCCTTGCATTCATGCCACTCTCCAAACTGCCCTACTTTGGCTGAGAGTGGTTATATCTTCCCGGGCATTGAGTAAAGAATTCATCCTTATGGTCATGTTTTGCACAAACCCCATCCTAGTGTTCCTGTCGGTATTGCTTTGGGTTATAAAGGGAATGTAAGTTTTATCTAGCTTCCAGGAGCCATTAAACTTAATTCAACTGAACTATAGGCCTTGGCGACATGCCTCAAAAAGATGGGGTGGCTCACATTTGGTTGACAAACAGCTTCTTTTCCCTGGGTGGCGTTAGCCAGCTGAGGAAGAAGGGAACTGTGCCAGGTACAAGAGTTCCCAGGAGGCAATTTGGGCTAAAAGGGGGATGAAGCAGCTGCTAGGAGAGGGATTTTGAAAAAAGCAGAGCACATACAGATACGGTGGGAGAAGTTTCACTATGTCTTATGAGGAACTTGCCTAACTTTATAATTGATTTCAGAGAGGAAAGGAGAGGGAAAGAGATGGAAACATCAATGATGAGAATCATTGCGAGCCCCCACTGGGGACTGAACCCACAACCCGCGCATATGCCTTGAACAGGAATCGAATTGTAACCTCCTGGTTCACAGGTGAACGCTCAAACCACCGAGCTACGCAGGCGGGGCCGAACTCGCCTAACTTTCTCAAAGAAAAGTCGACCTTATTTGAGACTGCTTAAAGATTTGGATCTGTTCATTTGTTTTGGAGGAGGGAGGCTGAGGATGGGACCAGGTGCTGAGTCTGGCCGGAAGCGGACCTTGGAGTGACAGAGAGCTGCAAAGGGCGCGGGTGCATCTGGGTTAACTAAAGTAGGAGGACTGGGGGGCACCCGCGTCTCTTTCCCAGAGCTGACTGAGTGAAGGCTTCAAAACTGATGATGACCGCACGTCTGAGCCGGAGACAGGGGCGCGGCAGCAGCTCGCGCAAGGCTTCCTGGGAGATGAGCTGCGTGCTTGGCCCTGCTTCACCACACTCGGCTGCGCTGTTTGACTTTTCTGCTTTCGCTATCAAAGTAGTTCGTGCTCATTAAGTAGAATTTGGGAAATAAAGGGAAAAGGAAAGGAAAAGAAAAATCATTCATTGCCCAACCATAGTAAACATTTGTTATATTTCCCTCCAGGCTTTTTTTGTTCTTTGCATAGATGAGGTGTGTGTGTGTGTGTGTGTGTATGACAGAAAGAGAGAAATTGATTTTAACATAATTGAATCCACTTCCCTGAAGCATACTTTTCAAGATAATAGGATTAATGTGATTTTTTTAAAGTGCTAAAGTGAGTCATTTTAGGATTATTGAGCAACTTCATGAAATTTGGTAAAAACCAAACTGACTTTCCTTTATCCTGTCATCAGGGATCATCCAATATTCAGCTGCTCTTCTCATGTTCAATGGAAAGGATTGCAAGATATAAATCTAGAGACGTAAAGATAAGAACTGTAACTAAGACCCATACTATGATTACTTCAATACTTAAACTATTTCACAAACCTGAGTCCTTAGTCACAATAGACCTATTTCTGACTAAGGTTAAAGAGGTAAAAATCAGCCCTAGTTGGTCTGGCTCAGTAGATAGAGCATTGACATACGGACTGAAGGGTCCTGGGTTCAATTCCAGTCTAGGGCACATGCCCAGGTTGCAGGCTTGATCCCCAGTGGGGAAGAGGATGGGGTGTGTGCAAAAGGCAGCCAATCAATGATTCTCACTCATCATGAATGTTTCTCTCTCTCCCTCTCCCTGCCTCTCTGAAATCAATATATAGATATAGATATAGATATAGATATAGATATAGATTTTAAAGATCAGGTTTAGTTGTATGAATTTTCTGATAAGTCCTGCCCCAAAATGGATTAGGATTCCATTTTCCTGGAATAGAAACCTTCACATTTAGTTGGTGACTTTTCTCGAAGATGAGCCATGGATGAAATCTGACATATCTAAGGATAGAATAGCAACAGTATATCCGATGCATGGTAAATTACATTTTACATTGAGCAAAGACTGAGGAACCAAATTCACTTTGCTGTAGTCCCAAAGACACAGAAGTGGAATCTGATCTCATTCTTTTCTCAGTGTGTTTGAGAAAGTGTCTCAGGGAGAGGCCTTTCCGGTCAGCTCAATAAGCTCTCACACCCCTGGGCCTTTGCTTCTGCAAACCCGAATGCCCATGCTAATTCCGCGCCCCTCTAACGTGATCATTAAGGCCGGCCAGCTCTCATGCCACCGCTCCAAAAAGCCCTCCTTGTGCTTTCTAAATCTCTGCTTACACCATCCCTATTTGGCCTTTATTATTCTGCCATATATAACAATGTATTCTACTTGGTAACTTTTGTGCTTAAATATCCAATGCCATGCCCAGATGTCATAACCCCCCAAACCACAAGGGAGCCCCAAAACCGCTGCAAGAACATGAGAGCTATATCTGAGTATACTCCGACCTCATCCCACGCTCGCCCTCCAACGCAGCGGCGCGGTTGGGAGAAAGTGCGGGTTCCAGGGAAACAACAGATTTATAGGGCCAGAAGTAGTGGGGTGGGGTAACATGTGTGGCCCCTGTTGATTGGTCGAGGGAAGGTCCTGGGCAGGGCATTTCCTCTGCATCCCTATTGGCAGGTCTGCAATCTCACACTGCCCTTACAGTAACAATATTTTTTAACGTTCTGAGTAATGTGTTTACAATGGTTCAAAAATCTAGCTGGATAAAACATACCCAGTCCCTTCCCACATCTCACAAACACTACTTGTGTTTGAGTTTCTTTGTGTCTTTTCCAAAATGTCTTCATGTAAACATAACACTAATTTATTATTCCCCTGGCCCTATTTTTCTATACAGATAGCTTGATCTACATACTATTGCCTCACATATATGCTACTGTTTGATATACACACTAGTATGTACTTTGCTTTTTTATTTTTTTAATATGGAACCTTCATAAGTTTCATGTCAACCTTCACAGGAGTCTGCTAATCTATTCAGTGTTGTCAGTTTTAGTATATATACTTACAGAACATCTGTACTTTTTTAAAAAATTGATTTTAGAGAAAGGAAGGGAGATAAAAAGGGAGGGAGAGAGAAACATTGATATGAGATAAATATCAATTGGTTGCCTTCTGTACTCACCCAAACCAGGAATTGAACCCACAACCTTTCGGTGTATGGGACGATGCTCCAACCAACTGAGTCAAACCGGCAAGGGCTGTACTTTTAATTTTAACTTATCAAACATCACAAAAATCTTTCCACATCAGTTCAGAGAGAAATCCCTCATTCTGCTTTAAAAGCTCTTTAAAACTTAAATGATTTCATGTTGTCTCCTAATATATTTAACCAGTTCTAGTAATAATAAACACTTGGGTTGTTGCCAATCTTTTACTATGCCAATGACGCTTTGTAGACATATGCCAATTTGCCTTGTGCATGTACATCTTTGGATAAATTCCCAGCGGCAGCATGACTGGGCCAGAGACAGCACAATGCTGCAATGTTGATAGAAGGTGTCAAATTCCTTTCCATAGAGCTTTTACCTATTTATACTCCCACCAAAGATACGGAAGAAACCTGTTTCCCCACAGCCTTGCCAACAGAGCATAAAGAAGAAGAGAAATTTAGGAAGGAGTCATTTGGCATCAAAAGCAACAACAGGACAACTAAATGAAAACTGCCAAAGGCACAGACAATATCAGTCAACCTGACATCTCCCCTGAGGTTCAACCAATCTCTCGCAGCAATGCCTGGGAACCCCTGCTAGCTTCAACGCAGAATGCACTGCAGCGGCAGTCTCCTTTTAGTTTCTCCTTTTCTGCCAGTGGAAACCATCATCTCCTCATGTTTAAAATCTTGCAGGTAGACATTCACTTTTTATCTTACAAATTCTAAATCTGTATGCTTTCTTTTATAACAATGAGTGCATATTTCTTTAGAGATTGTAAACCAATGGTAATGCACTTTAAAAAAAAATCTAATCACTTTTCTTTGGGCTTTTATTGATCCATTCAACCACTTTTTATTCTAATAGTTTTTGTGTGTGTGTTTTTCCTGCCAGATGCCTGGGAAAATGGTTTTAAATAACTTAAATGTATAGGAAAATTTATCAAGGAAAAAAATTCTAATTCTTTATAAATTCTTAGAGGCCCAGTGCACAGTTTTGTGCACGAGTGGGGTCCCTCAGCCTGGCCTACGCCCTCTCACAACCCAGCATCCCTTGGGGGATGTCAGATTGCCAGTTTTGCAGGTTGAGGGATCCCACCGGGGCACAAATCCATACACTGGGCTGGTTTCAGCCTGATCCCCACAGGCCAGGCTGAAGGACCCCACCAGTGCATGAATAAATGCACCAGGCCTCTAGTATGCATATAAGATCTTTGGTTAATCTCTTCCCATCCTCGCTCCTCCCCACTTCTTTATGAAATTCATCAGTCTGTTCCATGTTTCCCTGCCTGTGCATTAAGCATCTGCCCCCTGGTGGTCAGTGTGCATCACAGCTAAAGTCAAATGGTTGAACAGTTGAAGGTTTCGTTTGGTAGCTTAGTCTTTTATATATAGACTAGGGGCCCGGTACACAAAAATTTGTGCACTTGGTGGGGGGGGGGGTCCCTCAGCCCAGCCTGTGCCCTCTCGCAGTCTGGGACCCCTTGGGGGATGTCCACCTGCTGGCATGCCTGGCCAGCCTGGGTGAGGGGCTGGTGGCTGTTTGCAGGTTGGCCAAACCCCCCAGTGGGAACCCTCACCCCATGGGCGTGTGGCCAGCCTGGGTGAAAGGCTGAGGGCCATTTTCAGGCTGTCCACAGTCCCTTCAGGGTTTGGGTCCCTACTGGGGTGCCTGGTCAGCTAGGTGAGGAGCTGAGGGCCGTTTTCAGGCTGCCCACAGCCCCTTCAGGGAGGGAGGTCCTGCTGGGGTACCTGGCCAGCCTGGGTGAGGGGCTGAAGACTGTTTGCAGGCTGGCCACATCCCCTTCAGGGAGGGGCTCCCTGCTGGGGTACCTGGCCAGCTTGAGTGAGGGCCTGATGGCTGTTTGCAGGCTAGCCACATCCCCTTCAAGGTGGGTGTTCCCCCGCCCCAGGTACCTGGCCAGCCTGGGTGAGGGGCAGAGGGCCGTTTCAGGCTGCTCACAACCCCTTCAGGGTTCGGGTCCCTACTGGGCTGCCTGGCTGGAAGCAGGTATCTGAGATTTATTTAACTTCTATAATTGAAACTTTGTTGCCTTGGTCCCCTGCTCCCAGCCCAGCAGGTATCTGGGGTTTGTTTATCTTCTATAATTGAATCTTTGTAGCCTTGAGTAGAGCACAGGGCTCTGGCTTCTTCCATTGCCTGGGGCAACTCCAGCTCTGTGGCCGCTGCCATCTTAGTTAATTTGCATATTTGCTCCAGATTGGTTGGTGGGCGTGGCTTGTGGACGTGGCTTGTGGGTGTAATGGAGTGAGGGTCAATTTGCATATTACTCTTTTATTAGATTAGATTCCTAAGCATCGTGCCTCCCCCAGCTACCATTCTCAGTTTTTAAACTTAATAGAAATTAAGAAAAAAATTTCTTAAAATATTTAAGTAATAGTAATTGGAAAAACAGCTATTGGAACTGGGATACTATTTTAGAGCAAATTTATATACCTAAGACTTATGATAGCTGTATGGCGATTTTTTTATGTGCTATAATGCACTTTTCAATCCACCAATGTCCCTTATTTAAATGCACATTCATATCCATTTCATCCCATTTGGAGAGAAATTGTACTTAAGTTAGAAAAGCTTATAAATGGCATAGCTGCTTTTAGAATCACATTATTGGTCAAATATTGAATCCCTTTGTCACCAGTGCTTTATCAAAGTGCCCTCCTGTGGGAAAGTATCACAGCTTTGTCCCATTTGGCTGTATTTTGAGATCTCCAGAAATTTCCCATCTCCTGGTGCCCTTGACCTTTGTCCATTCACTTTGCACAGATAAGGACATTACACACTAATGCACCTGAGCCATCTTTCTGATTCAGCATCAGGCCAAAAGCCAGGTAAACATTTTATTGACCTCCTCGACATGCTTCCTGCCAGCTCAGCTCCCAGTTCCATTCCATCTTTGTCAACCTACCCGCATTTGTTCAACTGTGTTCCAACTATGTTTCCATCTCTCTACGCTTCTCCCTTCCTCTCTCTCTAAAAATCAACAAAAACATATTTTAAAAAACACGCAAATCAGTTTTTGAATTTAATATATCTGACATTGGTGTGTATTTTCGGGAACATGTGTATGAAAGTAGGAAGCCCTTGTGTTGTGCATGCTTTTGACATGCATGGAAAGATGTGAGAACCTACAACAGTGCCCCGCGAATGTTTGTGGTGCTGAGTGAAATAGTATTGTTCTGAAAACCATGCTGCCTACATGCATGGCACCACCATCCAGAAACACTCTATTCAAATAAGTCCCTCGGTTGGTAATGGGGGAGGCTATGCACACGTGGGGGCAAGAGATCCATGGGAAATCTCTGTACTTTTCCATCAGTTTTGCTGTGAATCTAAAACTGCTCTAAAAAATAAAGTCTATTAAAAAATTAAATCTCCCCCCAAGTGTTCGTTACAGTATCTTGAAAAAGATGTCATCTTAAAAACACACACATCTATGTGTATATACAAAAATTTATAGGCATATATAAATACACATTTGTAAGTGCATGATAATAAAGGCAAAATATATGTCAGATCTTAAAATATATGCATGTATACCTGTATGATGATAAAGTTGAAATGACAATGGTTGTTGCAAAGCCCCTACGTTTTTTCTGTTGAAGAGGTGAATGGAACTGCCCTCAAGGTCTCACCAAGGAATTATGCATAAAGGAAGGCACTACACAGATGCAGCTGGCAAACTGCCGAGTGCCCCAGTTTGGAATGCCTGCCATCGTCCTTCCTCAGAGATTCCCTAGTCACCCTCTGTCTTTGAAAAAAAGAAAAAAAGTATTGATTGATTTGAGAGAGAGAAAAGGAGACATCAATTTGTTGTTCCACTGATTCATGCACTCATTGATTAATTCCTGTATGTGCCCTGACTCACAACCTTGGTGTATTGGGATGACACTCAGGGTCCTATTCACCATCTCTTTTCAATGGGGCGGTAGCTTTAAGACACAAACCCTGTGACAACATTTGCCTGGAATGCAACTGTACATACACCTTGTTCAAGCAGAGCCTTCTATAGGCTTGTTAGCAACTTGTGACCTGGCGTGGTTTGAAAACTTTAGCTGGATGAGTCAGATTCTCTCTTTCTCTCTCTCTCTCCCTCCCTTTCTCTCTTAAACTTGAATCAAGAAACGCAGGCAAGTTTCCAGTGAGCCGTGGGCAGCATTGCTGAAAGGTAGTTTGGGGGCCTGAGTCAGGATCATGACAAACTAAAGATACTCTATAAACTGAAATTATGGGAAGGGGGACCACTCTGAGTAAGTGGGAGAAGCTGGAAGAGACAGACAACATCCGTTCATGCAAAGAAGCCGGGAAGCAGAAAAGGACCGAGAGCGTGCACAATCCTACCTTCCTTAGTGTTGTTTTTCCCTGGGCCCCTGGGCATATATCCTTTTAAAATTTTTTCTCATGAAGCAACCCAGGTGCCGTTTTGTTTTGTTTTGTTGTTTCTCGATACTAAAAGAGACTAAACTACAACAGCAGATAGCAGGAGAAAAAAAAAGCCTCTGACAGTGGAGGATATAAATTAAAACAAAACAAACAAAAACACCCTATCCAAACCACAAAAAGACAGAACTGTTCAGGGCCATGAAGTACAGTGGCAAACAGATGTTCCATTCAATAGTCCCCAGGACCTCAGCTCAGGACAACCCAGTGAGATAATCAATATTTATACAGATGACCTTGAGTCTTCAGGCACAGACTTGCATGAGGTTCAGCATATTTTCAAAAGGCAAGGAAGCATGTAGTTTATTTCTGAAAAAATTTTCTTTAAGTCAAAAAAATTTGGTTCTTTAATCAGGTAAGGCTCATGCAGTTATTTGCTATTTTCTAGAGGTTTCTTTTTTCAATGCAAATATTTACTTATGCATGCCTTGCCTTGTTCCCATAGAGATTAAGGATGACTTACAAGGACACACAAAATCCAATCGGCTAGCATACTGACAGGGAGAAGGAGAAAGAAATCCAGGGTGTGGACATAGAAACGAGCCAGGAGGTTCAGATGTCTGCTAAGCTCACTTCTGTGGAAAACTTCACTCCTGGATAAATCAGAGAACACTAACTAGCATTACTCTTGATTTAATCATTTCTCAAAATATATATACATATATATTATTGATTTCAGAGAGGGAGAGAGAAAGAGAGAAGAAACATCAATGATGAGAAAGAATCATTGATTGGCTGCCTCCCGCATATCTGCTGCTGGGGAACAAGCCTGCAACCTGGAATTGAACCATGACCTCCTGGTTCATAGGTTGATGCTCAACCATTAGCCACACCAGCTGGGCATTATTTAATCACTAAAGGCCTGGTGCCTGAATTCGTGCACAGGGGGCGGGGGAGGGACCGCCAGAGGTTGCCACAGACCCAAGGAGTGAGCCAGCCCTCAGTACCCACCCACCGCAGCCCCCCAACCAAAAGGGGCTTTGTCCGCCACCACCCACCCCAGTTCCTCCTCCCAGCCTGGGGCCTTCAGTCAGAAGAGGAGGCTGGGCCAGGCGCAGAAGGAACAGATACCAGATGCCAATGCTGCCGTCAGTGCCCCCGCCACCGCGCAGTTCGCCCCCTCTCCACCTCCTCCTTCCCTCGTTGCCACACTGCCACTGTGGTGAGCAGGTGGCTACCACCACGGGGGAAGGAAAGGATGGAAGCAGGACAAACCCTTGAGTTGAGGACTGACTTTCAATAGATCACAGCAAGGGAGCTGCTCTGCTACCTGGGAAACCCTGACCCAGAAGGTCTCTACGAATGGTTTAGCACGAGTGGTCGATGGGGGCCGGCCCGGGGAAGGGGCTGTGGGAGGTTGGCTGTGGGAGCACACTGACTCCCAGGGGGTAGCTCCTGCATTGATCGTATGCCCCCTGGTGGTAAGTGTGCATCATAGCAACTGGTCGTTCTGTCATAGCACTCACTTAGGCTTTTATATAGAGAGATTTTTTAAACTGGAGAACAGTTTTACTTATCTTCTGGAAGTAAAAAATAAAATTAAAACTGGAAGAAAATATTGGCTTAAATAAGATAAAATACATTAGTAAATGTATATAAACATGCATTTAATAAGCTGAATATTTTCTGTTCTCTTGGTAAAATAACTCCTTTATTTCAGTAAAATAATTGTTACAGTATAGCAAAAGATTTTTAAATTAATGAACATCACGTGACATTACCCAACCCTTAAAAATTCTCTGTAATATCCTTTTTTCACATCAACATTAACACCTTAGGGCCCTGGCCAGTGTGGCTCCGTGGGCTGAGTGTCATCCCATGCACCAAGAGGTCGCTGCTTGGATGCTGTCAAGGCACATGGGCATAGGGGGCACGCAGGAGGCAGCCAATCAACGTTTCTCTCATTAATGTTTGTCTCTCTCTCCCTCTCCCTTCCTCTTTCTCTAAAATCAGTTAAAAAAAACATACTAGTATATTAAAAAACACATTAGTTGAAAAACAAATATGTTTAAAGTTGAGTTACATTCTCTACACAAATGTAATTCTTATGTCCCACAAAAAAAAGCAAGAATTTTTCCAGGAGCCTTGGTTTGGAGAGGCTTTCTGGGTTTTAATAAGTGTGTTCCTGTTCGTACAGGGCCTGCAGGACGGAAAATTTCTTCTACTATGCATTCCTACTAGAGAACCACTGCTCAGAGGGTGAGAGTTTGGGCTGCAGAGTCAGGCAAGTAGATTTTTTTTTAGTAGCTGAGTGATAGCATGGGCAAGTTAGTTTAAGCTCTCTACTTAATTTCTTAACTACAAATAAAGTTAGTTGGGTTGTATGGAAGATTATGTAAGATATTGTATAGTAAGCACTTAGCTAGGTAGCTGTTACCTACTGAACCGAATACACGATGCCTGTTCTAGTAAACTGATTACCTGGGACATTTCTTTTCCTTTTTTTTTTTCAAATTTAAATTCTTTATTGTTTACAGTATTACAGATGTCTCCTTTTCCCCCATTGACCTCTCCCCAACAACCCCCGCCCCCAGCACATGTTCCCACCTCATGGTGTCTGTGTCCAATGGTTATGTTTATATGCATACAAACATGCAAGCCCTTTGGTTGATCTCTTATCCCTTCTCCCCACCCCCCACCCCTTACCTGGGACATTTCACATTGATGTGATACATGTCTATCCTTCCTCAACGTGTTGTGAAAGATTTCTGGCCTCATTTTCTCAATAACCAATTTTTCTTCAATTGGGGTGTTGTGAACGCATTCTGATGTTCTTTTATGGCACTGACATGGAAACTAGTTTCATTGCTTTACACAATCCTCTCACTGTTTGTTTTCCAAAATGTATAAACAGTGATGATGATGATGATTATTATTATTATTATTTTGCTGACAGATTCATATGGGATAGTGTGTTTTGTATCCATCTTGATTTGTTTCTATTTTCCTTTTTATTCGGCTCCAGATAAATGCAGTTGATCATGCCAATAAATGTATAAAGTCTCATCTGACTAGCTCCATCATGTGTCTAGAATGAGTTTTACAATTTCAAAAGCTGATTTCACTTCATTGTTACTATGATCTCAGATAAGAATACATATCTGGTAATATATTAGAGTCCTCTGAAAAATAAGTGTAAATCAAGGAAATTGGGGGAAAAATTAAAGTAAGGATTTGGGCAGAGGATGAATTTGGTTTAAAAAAAAAAATCTAGGATGACCATAATTTATTATTCAAACTAGGCCTTTTTAGGGATGCAAGAAGGGTACAGTTAATTATTTTGCTGAGCTAAAGGCCTACACTAGGCCTCTCCAGATAAACCAGAACATACTGCCACCCTCGCCAAAACTGACGATGTACCTCCCTAGGATGGGAATGGAATAAGGCGGGCTTAAAGGGATTCTCCATGAAATTATAGGCTCTTAACAAATGACCGTACACTATATTCTATGCTCAGACTGAATTGGCGGGTTCTGCTTTGAGAAGCCAAGGTGAACTTCTGCCCTTATACTATCAGACTGAATTCTAATCCTTATAGCTGAAGAAAAACAGGGATGGAAACAAGGTCCAGAGAGGCATAATGAATCTGATCCAGAGCTGTGGGTCCTAATGTTTTGGCATTTATGGAATCTTTGAGAATTTGATGAAAGCTATTAACTCTCCCTGTAGAAAGGGCACACACAAACAGCCCCTCCCCCTCTTGGCATGCATTTCAGAGGGCCACAGCTGGTCTGATCTCACCCAGGGACCCAGGTCTGAATCTTAACCTAAATATAGTACAGGTGAAGGGAAAGAGGAACAAACATTTATTAACCATCTTTACACAACTTTCGTTTCACATTCACAGCAATCTATTTTATAGATAAGGGATCTGAGGTTCAGAAAATTGAGATCTCACAGCTAGTTAGATGGAAAGGCAAACTTCAAAGTCAGGATTATGTGTCGATAAATTCCACAATCTAAATACTCCTTAGACATAATAATTAACATATATTTATATTTCAATCTGGAAAGGAATCTTACTACAAAACTAGAGACCTGGTGCATGAATTCATGCACAGGTGGGGTCCAGCCGGCCAGCCCCAATAGGCACCCATGGGGCCAGGCCAGCCAGGGGGAGGGGAGGGAGGTTGGCCGGCCCTGCCTCCTGGTCGAACTCCTGGCTGAAATCCAGGTCAAGGGGACAATTTGCATATTAGCCTTTTATTATATAGAATCATCAAAAATGAATACAAGCATAGTTCTTCATCAAAATCCTACCTGGAGTTAGTAATATGTTTTGAAACTGGAAAGAGATGATTAGGGCAAATAAAAGTAAGCATTAAAAAAAAATCTCAACTAACAAATAGTGTCCAGGTAGTTTTAGAGCCCTGACCACTGTGGATCAGTTGGGTGAGTGTCATCCTGTGCATGGAGAGGTTACTGGTTTGATTTCTGGTCAAGGTACATGCCTGGGTTTGGGGTTCCATCCCTGGTGGGGGGCATGCAGGAGGCAACAGATTGATGTTACATTCTCACATCGATGTTTCTCTCTTCTCCCTTCCTCTCTAAAAATCAATAAAAAATAGGTTGTTGCTAGATTATTAAGTAATTTTAAGTGTCTCATTGTATCCCTGAGTTAACCTTGGGGAAAACAACCAGGTCTTAGCCTGTATTACTTGAAGCCCATGTCAGTCCAGCTACTGGTCAGGATTGACCATGGTAGCATATGCAAGTGTTATTTTCAACCTAAGCAGGGCTCCTTGTGTTGGTAAGCTCACATTTTCCTCTCGGTAACCCCTGGGCATTAGTTCCTAAAATGCCTAATGGTTTTCTGAAGCTGATGTGCCCCTGAGACATGGAATCAGATTTACCTGAGACTTTGGTGAGTCACATCTGTTTGTACCTAGTAATGCCTAGTACATAGTGAGTGCTCAACAGATGTCTGTTCCCTTTACAGTCTATAATAAGGCCACTGCCAGGTGAAATTTCCAACCTAAACTATAGCTACAAATATGGCAGTCCCTCACACAAAGGTACTATCACTTCTCGTTATATTTGTACTTTTTCCTGCAGTTATTTATTGGTTTAAAATTCATCTTCTCTCTCCCTCGTTCTAAAATCATATGCTCAGTGGAGGCAAAGGCCATGATACTCACAGTGGCTGTGCTGACCTTACAGTAGGCATTCAATTATATCTCTTGCCGGACTGTGTGGACTGTAAGAATTTAGTCAACATGATTTTCTTTCCATTTTTAAAGTACAGGTATTACATACCATAGATTCACCCCTTTAAAAGGTACAATTCAGTGGGTTTTAGTATATTTACAAAGTTGTGCAACCATCACCACTAATTCCAGAATATTTTCATTGCCCAAGAAGAAGATGCATATGCTGTACAGTTACTCCCATCCTTCCCTCCTCCCAGCCCCTGTCAATCACTCTTTACTTTGTCTCCATGGATTTGCCCCATTCCCTACTTTCATGTAAGTGGAATCACATAATATGCAGTCTTTTGTGTCTGGCTTCTTTCAATTAACATAATATTTTCAAGGTTCATCTATGTTGTAGCATGTGCCAGGAGTTCCTTCCTTTTTAATGGCTCATTAATATTCCACGGTGTGGTATATTAATTTTTTAACCCATTGTAGACAAAATGATTTTAAACATCCATTCCAACTTTAGGATGCTATATTCAAGTGAATGGCCACCACCTCGGTTCTTAAAGTAAATCAGTAAATCATTATGTTTCATAGTTGTTCTGTGCCCTCAGGCTTTCAAATCTTTCCACAGACCCCACAATCCTGATGTAACCCATCAAGTCTACTTCCGGAACCCTTAAAGCACTAAAATCAGATTCCTTACCTATTTCAGGATTCTATTCCCCCCCCCCCCCCACACACACACACATCTTCTCCTTACTGCCCACGTGAGTTCTTGAACCCCCTCCCTCTGGAATAATGTACTTTTACAGTTGATTGCCCTGCTAATTGCTCTCAACAGATTTGGGTAGACTAAGGTTGAATGGTGCATTCTCCCCTCTTATCTCTCCCCTGTCCTGTTTGCTGCACGTGCGACTTCACAAAATCGGAGGGGAAGGGGGCGGGGGAGAGGAACCGGGGCGGGGTGGGTGGGGGGAGCCTTCCTTTGTTTTCCAAGGAAGTTCAGGTAAAAGGAGGGGTGGGGGGAAATGGTATTTTTTACTTTCCTCACAATCCAGACGTTGGAAAGAAAAAGGATTTCCTTTGGGTTGCTGCCCTAACTCTGATCTTTTATGCTGATAAAATATTTCCTTCTAAAAAAAAAGTTATGGGAAAATCATACCACTTAAGCTGGGAAGCTCCAGCGACTCTAACTTCCGCGTTAAGGAGAGAAAGAAAGAAAACACGAGAGGTTTGCTTCTCTTCCACGGTTTTCTCCCTGACAGTTCCGTCCGCAGCGGGGGCGCGCCGGTGTGCGGCGCGGCTGCGAGGCTGGCGCGGGGAACTACAGCATCCAGAGGCCTTTGGAAACTCCAGCGGCTCCACGCCTGTTGGCTGCCACGGTTTCCCGAAGGAGTGACGCTGCGAAAGCAAACCCTGATTGGTCCGGCCCGAGCTGAATTCTCCATTTATGGACAGATTGCCCTGCCCGAGCCGAGACTCGGCCGGAGGAGTTCGGAGTCAGTGGCCGAAGAAAGAGGAGCGAGGCAGGGCAGCCGGGCAGACGCGCGGAGAGCGTCGGACTCAGCCGGGCTGACGGCGAGCGCCCGGTCTGAGTGGACCCCTGCCGCGGGCAGCATGCGTCCCTCCTGCTGAGCAGCCTCCCCGTCGCCCTCACTAGCGCCGCGGATCCCGCCTGGATGGAGTCCCCCTAGGGTTCCCACTTGGCTCCTGAGAGAGCTGGGGTGTCGAGAGCCCGGCTTTGGCGAAGGGAACCAACTTCTGAAGTTTGCCCAGGAGACTTCATTCCAAGAGTCCCAGCTCCCCGGCAGCCCGGCCAGCAGAGGCGCGACCGCGGTGCGAGTCACCATGGTGAGTTGGCCGCGCAGCGTCCCAGGGCGCCTGACCTCGGGCTGGGGCAGGAAGCCTCGGCGCTGGGCACCCACCTTGGGCGCGCTGCCCGCGCCGGGGGCGGAGAAGGTGGACACGTCGTGATCTCTGGTTTCCTACTGCTTTCCTTCGCCCGGGGACGGGGGAGAGGGAGCGAGAGGCCAAGGAAAACTTTCTTTAAAGTCCGTTCGGCGTCGCGAAACTTTTCGTGGCCGGGTAGCGATGGCTGCCAGCTGTCGGAAGCCAGGGAGTGGGGAGATGTGTGCGCAGGGTCCCGGCGCTGGGAGAGGGGTCGCTTTCCTCCCGCCGGGAAGATGGGGCAGTCGCTGGTGCCCCTCGGGTCCCACTGGCCGGGGCGCGGATCGCCGGCACGTTGGCGCGGGAGCCGGCCGGCTGCGCCCCTCGGTCCCCGCGCGCCCCTCCCACCCGCGGGCACCGGCGCGGGCCGCTCGCTCTCCCGCTCCGCCCGGCCGCCGGCCTCGGCACGCTGGGAGGGCCGGCGCGGGCCGCACCAAGGCCGCCGGGGGCCCCAGGTAGGGCGAGCACCTGGCGGAGGGCAGGCGCCTGAGAGCGAAAGTGCCCGGGTGCAGCTCCGAGCTCCGCGGGCCTGGGCTGGGCGAGCAGCCGCCGGAGGGTCTTTGCTCTCCAAAGGCGCAATAAACACCCCCACCCCTACGCCACCCCACCCCACCCTTCCCCGGTGCGAGGTGGCCGGCCCTTTTCGGGTGTCTGGTGAACGCCTTGCACGGGAGGAAGTCGAGTTTTTTGTTCCTTTTCCGTTGGCACTTGGGGAATACCTGGAAGTGGCCGGCTTTTTCTCTAACTTAGGACTTTTCCTCCTTCGCCCCAAGTCCCCGTCCCCCCGGCCCCCACCACCTTAGCCGCACGCCTGGGGCTTCGCTGTGCTTTACTTTCCCAGGCACAGAAGCGAGGGCTCTGTTTGGAAGGGATGGGCGGTCCATCCGAAGAAAGACGACAGAGTTCTCCTGGGAGGCTTTCTCGTCTCCACGCTGAAAGCAGCCTGCGTAGGTGGATGGACTGGTCCTCTGCTGGTTGGTTTGGTTTTTAATGACTGGAAGTGCAGCTCAGTCAGACTGATAACCAGGACGGCACTCCCTTTAACTATCTGTCCCGCGTGACCAGCCTGCGGGGCGTGTAGCCCAGGCCCTTGGGAACCGTCGTACAAAACCCAAAAGGAGTCCCTGGGCCCAGTGCTGGGTTTGTTCAAAAGTATAATTAAAAACCAACAAAATATTTAAAAGGACGGCCTTGATCAGAGATTTACCCCCCTCCCCCCACATAGTCCAAAATGATACCACCTTTGCCCCTACTTAAGAAGACACTTGATCTGCAAAGAAACGTCCTCGTTGGGTTGTAGGGTTTAAGAAGCACTTCTATCCCTCCTTGTTTGGGGAACACCTATGAAGAATCATTTCCTTAAGCTGAGTGTGTATCTGGGTGGAGCTACCTAACTGGGCCACTGCCTAATTGGCCATTTAAACTTAAGCAATGTGATAGCCCTAGTACTTTAGAATTGCTGTAATTATTTTCCATGGCTCAATATTTGTAAAAAAAAAAGAAAGAAAGAAATCAATGTGTTTTTGTAAAGAGCTTAAAGAATGTTACTGAATTCAAATGCTTGAGGAAGTGGTGCCCTGAGAAAATGAATTTTCCCTCAGTGAACTTATTTTTCATGCTGGGCAGGCCGAAAACTAGTCTAGCATCTTCTTTTTTGGTGACTTCATGAACTTGGTGCTGAGTTCTGCTCCATTGCTGCTGATGGAGGAGACTGGGCATGTGGCTACAGAGGAGGATGTTGAGCAAGAGAGTGGTTTCCAGAATGGTGGAGCGTGTCTATGGGAGGACAGGTGGGGCTTACCTATGGATGGCTTCCCTGCCAGCAGCACAGATGGCCATGTTGTGGGCCGCCTGGAGACTATCGGTGCGTCAGATACGGTTGCCGAGGCCACGATTCCCTGACAGAAAAGTTGAAACAGCTGGCTGTCCTGAAAGAGGAGATTTGCCGTGGCTTCATCTACTGGATCTAGAGTCATCTGGCAAAAACTCAACAAATCATTTCTTTGCTGGCTTTACATTTGCCCATTAGGTGGGCAAGGTTGCCTTAGAACAGAGATCAGCCTCTCAAATAGGAAGAAACCTTCGTTATGACGTCTAATGTTTATATAAGACCCTTCGGGCCAAATGAGGCTTCATATCTTTCTGGGTCTGCCCAGCTGCATCCCCCAGCTGCTTATTAGAACAGGAAGAGGTAGGGCATTCATTGCCTTCCAAGGGTGTGGCTGAGGGTTAGCATGGAGAATATAATTCATCAGGCCCTTGGCTGGACTGTGAGGAGAGCACCTGTGCTGTGTGTGTGTGTGTGTGTGTGTGTGTGTCCGTGGTCTTTTAGGAAGTCTGGCAGTCTCCGTCAGGAAGGCTGTCCACCAAGACTCATGCAGTTGTGACTCATGAGGAAGACTGCCATTTGCTGACTTATGAACACAGTATATAGTTTATATTTACCTGCTATCTTCCTTCTGAAAGCTCACTTTGGGACACTTTTCTCCGTCTTTGGAAAACCAAGAATACTACTCTTAGGCCATTGAAATTTTTAGGAGACTTGAAGAACTGAGGAAAAAAAACCATTGATGTCTTTATAATTTTATGTACATTAATTAGGAAGGTATGACAATCTCTTTTGACTCTACTTAAAATCAAGGTTTAAATTTTTAAATTTAGCCTGGCTGGTGTGGCTCAGTGGTTGAGCATCGACCTATGAACCAGGAGGTCACAGTTCAATTTACATCCCCAGTATGGGGCATGCAGGAGGCAGCCAATTAGTGATTCCCTCAATTTTAAAAAAAATATTAAAATTTTAAATTTAACTTACAGTTTCCTTCCTAGAATCTTACTTTATCATGGTTCACAAAGGAAGCTCTGCTTTTGTGGCCGTCACCAATGTGGCCTGCTGAAAACTGGAGGCCGTGTCTATAACTCTGCTGTATACTTTGGACCCAGAAATGATGATTCATAGGTCTTCTGTGACTGAGGTAGACTGAAATATTTGAGTAATCAGTGTTGGCCATCTCCTCAGAATATGTTCAAGATATGTTTCCCTGTCCTTACTTGCATGTTCCTTCTGAGTAAACTGCAGATGTTACACACAGAAATAGACTTATGAAAGTAGAAATCTGATGGATAGCTGACTACAAGGTAGGTAAGTTCCTTTGGGCCTTCAAGGCATGACATGTATTTAGAAAGTCTAGAATCCATTTCAAATATGTTTTTTTGGGAATGTAACCTAGTCCATCCCCACTGATTAGTTTATCAGATTGCTAAGTAATTTCCTGGCCAAAACAACACAATACGACAAAACAAAACCAGACAGAAATGGGATAAAGTGCCATGGCTGGTGTTGCTGAATGGTTAGAGCTTGAGCCAGTGCACCGCAGGGTCCTCCTGGGTTCAGTACCCATCATACCAGGTTTGATCTCCCACCCCATTTGGGGCACATGTGGGAGATAGCCAGTCTCTCAGATTGATGTCTCTCTCTCCCTTCCTCTTTCTTTTCCTCTCTTTCACTCTAAAAATCAATTGAAAAAATATCCTCTGGTGAGGATTAACAACAACAACCATAACAAAACAAAAACGCAAAAGAAATGGGATAAAGTGCAGAAAATTTTCAATGGAGGCAAGGAGGGAGAGGGATGGAAAAGTGGAGGAAGCAGACATTTGCAGAAGTTGACAGCCACCGTTTTGCCCAGATTTCAGCTCTGTCAGTGGCTGCAAACTCAGCTGTCTATAGAGGCTAGGATAGTTTTTGATGGAGTGAGGTTGGCCTCCTGAGACTAAATATAGAACATATAGCCATCTAAAGAGACACCATTACTTGGGCCTAGGCTATAGTTACATCAACCATATTACCAAATCATCTTTTTCTTTTTAGAGAAGCTGGAAATCCAGATTTTAATGCCAGACGGGCCACTTTTTGAGTGTCTGATCATCACTGAGAGTCCAAACAAACACCTGCAGGTCAGCTCTTTGCAGCCATTCAGAAAATCTCAAAGTGCTGGCCTGTGAACCACAGCGCTTCCTTCCTGTCACTCACTAGCGGGAACGTCTATACTCAGAAATAGTGTTAGATGTTTATTGATAAAGCCACACCTTCCCACGGAGTTTCCATTGAGAACAAGTTAGTGCCTGGGCCTATGGAATCTCTTAGCTATGAAACCGGGGAAATCAGCTGCTACTATTAAGAGCCATCTAAACACCAGTGAGATCGCTCTGTGAGTGGTGGCTATAAATTGAACTTCTCTTTCTTAACCCATCAATTCCCTCCTCCAGGGACAATACCAATCTACCCCCCAACATTGTGTGATGCACCTCTTTTATTAGTCCTTTCCCAGTTGAATCTCATGAATTCAAGGTCTATGTCAGGGGTTATTCTTGGGAATAGATAACGAGCATTTTGGTAAATATGACTTGGAATATGACTTTTTGCTCCTTATGTAGTGTTAATGTCATGAACTCGTGTGAGACTAAATGAAAGAGAACATGGAGTGCTTTTGCTTTCCATTTCCTGAGGGGGGGTTGAGTCTTATTACTTAGTAGGAACTTACGAAGATTCTTTTCATCAGCTTCAAAGAGCAGAAATATTTTGAAACCTCTATACAAGTGCAAGGTATTATGAACTTCATAATGGGATAGATAGAAATTACGTGCAGTTGTGGTTTTCCAAGTTTGAGCCATCTACTATTTTGTTTTTACAAAGATGCAGCAACTTATGTTTTTATTAATATGTGATTAAAATGACTTTCTCCTTTGTGCATTTTTACTTTTTTTTTAACCTTGCTGAGACTTGATATTTATAGAGCAAATTAGGGGTTAAAGGTTAAATGCCAACGGTATTAAAAATAAACATCTTGGCCTTATAAGCACATTCTGTAATAATGGTAAACAAATTATGTTTTGAGTTTCAACTGCAGAATTTATTTTGGCAGAGACAAAGGTTTTGGGGCATCCTAGCAAAGTTTTTTTGTTTGTTTGTTTGTTTTTTAAATATCTTTAGGACAGCTACACTTGAGAGAAGTAGAACTCGAAGAATCTCCCTTAAAATAGCGACATTGGCTAACCATAGTACTTACACTGTATATCCATCAGCCCTCCTTCTGAGTTGCCAACCCAGGAACAATGTCATTAACATTGTTCAAAGCACTTTAGAATGGTCTTTTTTTTTTTTTTTCTTTTTACTTCCTTTGTGACCTAAAATGTTGTGTACAGCTTGATCATCATTGCACTCACCAGAATTAGCACCAGGTTCCTCTGAGCTGTTTCCAGAAGTTACATTCTGCCTCAGCGGAGGAAAAATGGGACCTACTGAAGAGGTGCAATATCGTGTAGAATAGGTTGTGGAGGCCAGAGAGGAGGTGGCTCTTTTCAGGGTCAAGTATGAAAACTGCTCTGAAGGGGATTACACTCTCCTGTGTGTTCTGAGTTCCGATGTGCTTGTTAAAAATTCATTCACAGGACTTTAAACTCACACGCTACATTGTAGAAAGTAAAACACACACTCCATTGTAGAAAGCCAGCAGCAAGCTTAAGAATTCTGTCCTCAATCTTTTGCTTGACTTCGCAGAGGTCTGGAAGAGGTAGATGACTTCTGAAGTCTCAGAGCTAGGTTTTGGCTGAGCTGGTGCCAAAATCCAGTTTTTCTGATGGCAGTCGAAAAAGGCTTTGCCCCCAAACCATGATGGTGGGTTAGAGTCTAGTTCCTTAGAGTATAAAAATGACCAGGTAATTTTCTTTCTGGGATTTTAAGAAATGCCTGCTTGGAGATGGAAGACTGCTACCTATTTTTGATTCATTACTATATTAACTTTAAAAGATTGTAAGAAGTAAATCAGAATAATTCACCATAATAACACTACCCTAATGGTATTATCTTTATGTCTGTGGGTTTTCTTCTAGTCTATCCAAAACACATCATTTTATGTCTTTATAATTATGGGACAAATAAACAGTTTGTGCTCTGTATTTCCCCACTTATTTTATAAGTCCTTTTCCTTGGTAAGCATATTTTTGTCATATTTTTGCGGCGGTATAATAATCCCATGATGCCCGATTACCCAATCTGAGTCATAACTGCAGAGACCTCTCCTGTTGAGACAGTATTATCGTGTGATGCTGTGCGTTGGGAAGAGTTCCCCCTGCTCCCACTAGAACTGCTTTGATCTGTAATGTGCTGCTTCTGTCAGTCCTCAGACCTAGAGCCCTTCTTTGGTGTAGAGTCTGGAGCAAGACAGGCAGGCTTGGGGTGCACTACACACTCCCAAGTCCTGGCCCAGAGGTGGGAACTGTTGGTGTTGCCCTTAGATTATGGTGTTGGTATGTGAATGTGACACCACCAGGTGCTCAAGCCTCTGGCTCCAGCTTGGCAGATAGAAATGGTCTTGTCAGAGAACATAAGCGGTTGGAGGTGGAGGGCTTTGATCCTAAAGTGGAGAATGCAGAGCAGTTGCACAGGAGGTTAGCATACGTGCTTGATATGTAAGCATCCTTACAAATATGATGGCACCACTGGGAATCCAAGATGATTTAAGAACTGCCTCTGCATTTGACGAGCTCATAGTCTAGTGGGGAAATGATAACAGAAGGTTTTCATAGAAGTGATTTCATTTCATTCTTGCACCAATGATGGTTTTTGTTGCCATTTTTATAGGTTAAAAAATAAAAACAAAAAGTCAAGTGTGGCCAGGTAAAGAGAATTGCTCTGAGCCATACAACTTGTATATAATAAACCAAGCCTGCTAACTTAATGCTCTTTCAATTAGTTACTGCTAAAGCTGAAATTTCTGAGTCCAAGGATCTGTATAACACTTCATCATTTCATATACTCCCACGGGAAGGCAAGCTTGATTTCAAAAATCATCTATTTTAGCTCATTTTGCTTACTAATACCAGGGTGGAATAATTTAGATCTAAGAACCTAGTCTATTATGACTAGTAATGGTCCAGATTTTAATTTCTTTGTTTTGGACCTTTGTATTTCAGTTTGGGGACTAGATGACATCACACTGGAAACAAGCATGAAAGTAAAAGTCATGCTAGAAAGATTTTTTTAATCTCAATTATATTAAAAAGATAGAAATTAAAAAGATAGAAAATAAGGGGAATGAAATAACCACAAGAAATTCAGTACTTTAGTCCATATATACATGACAGAAAACAAAGAAAACAAATAGGGTATCATATCATTAGTCTCTTAGTAATTTAATTGGTATGACCAGCATTTGATGTTGATAGCAACTTAGCGTAGTTTTGCCTGGTAACAGTGATGGGTAGAACCAAAATTTAACATGGGTCACCATGTGTTGGACAGTATCATTGTCTGATTCTAAGGAATTTTCAACAACAACCAAAATATAAGGTTGTTTTTCGTGTCCCCAAAGAGATGCAGACCTTTGTACTGGTAATTTTGGATTTGAGTGTAGTAGCATTGACTGACCTGTCATAGGATGTAAGTAAAGACAGCTTCCTCCAAGACTTGGGAATGTGCTGATGCAGAAATACCTCTGCAAAGTGATACAATCAGATTGTCAGAGTCCTGAGGTCCTCTGAAGATGTGCTGGGAGCTATTGACCTGACCTTTGCAATAGCAAAAACGCACAACAAGGAACAATCTAAATGTCCACCAGTAGAGAAATGCATAAAGATGAGACTTACTGATAATAGAGTATCGATCTGGATAGATCTCACAAAGGGAGTGGTTGGTGATAAGCAAGTTATAAAAAGATACATATAATATAAAACCATTTGAGAAAAAATTTAGAGGACGGGTAGTCGGGAAACTAGGTGAAAAAGGTGAAGGGGTTAAGAAGTACAGATTGGTAGTTACAAAAACAGTCACGGGGATGTAAAGTGCAACATAGTGAATATAGTTACTGATATTGTAATAACTATGTATGGTGCCAGTTGGGTGCTGGAAATATCAGGGGGATAGATCACTATGTGAATTACATGATTGTCTAACCACTATGCTGTACACCTGAAGCTAATACAAGATAATATTGAATGTAAACTGTAATTGAAAAAAATTGTAAATGTTAGACTAAAAACAACTTAAAAACACAAAAAAAGACTGTTATATTGTTTGGGGATATATGTGTGTAAACATATATATTTATGTATATATTCCAGTGGTTCTCAACCTGTGGGTCGTAACCCCTTTAGGGGTCGAACGACCCTTTCACAGGGGTCGCCTGAATACATCCTGCATATCAGATATTTACATTATGATTCATAACAGTAGCAACATTACAGTTATGAAGTAGCAACGAAAATAATTTTATGGTTGGGGGTCACCACAATATGAGGAACTGTATTAAAGGGCCGTGGCGTTAGGAAGGTTGAGAACCACTGATATATTCTTTTCAAAATATAAGTCAGTGGACTAGAAAGATGCCCAGTCCAAGCTGCTGAAGGGGGAAGGAGGAAAGCAAGAGGACCGGTAAGTGGACTAACTTTAATGTTATCAGCAATGTTTTTATAGCTTTATATATAAAAATTCCAAAGCACCTGTGATAAAATAGTATCATTAATTCTGGGTAGTGTGAACATAGACATTTATGATATTCTCCATAGTTTTAACATCTTTTTCCAATTAAGAAAAAATAAACATACAATTCTTCATATAATTTTAGGAGGTTCATAAACTTCCAAAACCCATGCAATATTCTTCCAAAAGTAGCAAGCATTGTCTTGAGATGAATATTAGGGAATATGTTTAATTTTGGATCTATGTCACATTATTGTATTGGGAGTTGAGAATAATCAAACCAATAGTTAAGTTCCATTGAGTATTACATAAAGTGTCATTAGTGATTGCTTGCCGGGAGATTCAGTACATCTTAGCATCTTTCCGTCATCTTTTCTTATCCTATTGTGTCTGTTAGCTTTTGGAATAACAATGCATCCCAAACCGGGCGACTTAATACACATTTATTATTTATTATGATTTTGTGCATCAGCTGGACAGTTCTGGGCTGGACTGATTCATCAGATCCCTATGGACACTGGTGGCTTGGCTGGGGATGGAGGATCTAGGATGACTTCACTCGCATGTCTGATCGTTGGTGCACTTTCAGTTGGCACAATAGAGATGACTTGGCCATGCGTCTCTTGTTACAATAGGCTAGTCCTGGTTTGTTCACAGTGGTCACAGGGTTCCCAAGCATAGCAAAAGAGAAAGCAAATGCCAGTGCTTTTAAACCTCTGCTTGCTATCGTCCCATTGGCATCATACTGGCTATTGTCCAGTTGGTCAAAGCAAATCACACAGGAGAGGACTACCTGGGGGCTCAGATACAGGTCTCCACCCACAACTTTCTATTTCAGTTTGCCTTACCTGGGTGAATCCTTCAAGGCAAGCATAGATTCAGTGGCAACACCAGTTTTTCCGGGCTGACTCTCTGAACTCCTGTGTATAACGGAAGCCCCCATGGATCCTGATATGTCCACTCCTGTTTTCCCAAAGAATGAGAAATTGGAACTGCAGGGTTTTTTTAAATTACAGAGTGGAGACTCAGTATGATTTTTATTTTATTTTTTTAAGTTTATTTTTTATTGTTGACTCTATGATTTTTAAATTGCTATTTTTGTTGGGGGGGGAAAAAGTAAAAACAGAAACAAACAAAAAGAAGAAAATTCATTTCTATCTGTTAATGAGAGCTTTGTGAAAATAACAAACATTTTATAATTCAGTCCAAACTGAGAGAGCAAGTGAGTCATGCCAAACAAGACTGGGCTAGATGTCCTGTTGGACATAAGGGTGGAATAATACTGTTGGAACAGGTGGGGACAATACTGCTCCTTGCCTAATTCCGCTTTTTCAGCCAGCACTGAGGTGTTTATGTGGACAAAGACATTCTTCTCACACAAAAATACTTTTTTTGTTGTTGTCTTGATTGAAAGTCATCTCTTTTGGACTGTAAGATGGTTGGTTTTTAAAATAACTCTGTGTCAATTCTATATTCTGTGCTATCTGTGGGCTTCTCAACAAGATGGAAATTGAATTGAATTTAGTTTTGTGTACAGGTCCCCCCAAAAATCCATTAATCTATGGCTATTTCAGTTTGACTTTCTCCTCACTTTCTAAATGAAGGGAAAGAAAAAAAATACTAACGTTCAAATGGGAAGAAACTTTTGACAACTTTGACAATTGAAAACTCATGGCCAATCTTATTTTCTCCATTTTGTTATATGGTGCATTTGTGGGTGTTGAGCCATCCTTGCATACCTGGAATAAATCCCACTTGATCATGGTTTATGATCCTTTTAATGTCTTACTAAATTCAGTTTGCTAGTGTTTTGTTGAGAATTTTTGCATCTGTGTTTATCAGGAATGATGGCCTGTGATTTTCTTACAGTGTCCTTGTTTGGTTTTGGTGTCAGGATAATGCTGGCCTTGTAAACTGAGTTTGGAAGTGTTCCCTCCTCTTTTTTTTGGAAGGGTCTGAGAAAGATTGGCATTACTTCTTTAAATATTTGGTAGAAAATGCACCATTGGAGCCGTCTGTTTCTGGACTTTATTGGGTTTTTGAGTAGTGACTCAATCTCCTTACTAGTAATTAGTCTGTTCATATTTTCTATTTTTTATGATTCAGTCTTGGTAGGTTGTGTATTTCTAGAAATCTATCTGTTTCTTCTGGGTTGTCTAATTTGTTGGTATATAATCATTTTCTCTTCTCACCTTCCCTTGGTTCATTTTGAAGCAAATCCTAGATATCATATCATTTCATCCTATGTCTCTATTACATGGGCTTTTAAATAAAGCAAAACTGAGCTCTTGGCTGTAACTACTCTTTGGGCAGGAAAAAGGGGTGTGTCTTGGTGAATCAAAGCAAGTAGCTTCCTTTTGACTTTTAACAGTAAAGGCTTTGTTTTACAGGAGAATGTTGATATCTTTAGTCACTGGGTGGACTTCTTAAAGCTTGGTCCATTCTCATCCGCAGGAGTCTCTGGCACTGATATCTTAACATCTGTTGTCTTGGTGTGTGGGACAGGGATGGCTCCCCCCCTACAGTCCCAACTCTACTCAGGCACTGCTTTTAGGGATGGTAGGTAGAGCCAGTTTGTGGTTATTGATCTCTTCATTTCTTCTCATGCCTACCTGTATCATGGTGATAGCTGTACAAATAATACTTATTTCTTTCAGCGATCAGATACCTTAAATGCAGAATGTCAAGATGAGGAATACCCCAGAGATTACTTGGGAGTTTCTATGAAATTGTAAACTGAAGTTTGTGTCTGTTTCATGTGTGCATTTTTTCCTGGGAAGAAGACTCAGAAATCCCCACTGTGGTCTATGGCCTCCCCAAATGACTCTCAAAGGTCCAGAGAATCTGGCCTAACTAAGCTCACCTGGAACGTTAATAGAAGAGGTGACCCTAGAATACAAGTCTCCCGACTCACAGTCCAGGGATTTGGGCCCTTAATCTGCTTTTTGCTGGAAATATTTGAAAATCACACACAATAAAGCATTAGAGAGAAGGGAGGTTGAAAGCAGTACGTTAAAATCATTTTTTTGTAAGATTCCCAGAGACACTAAACCAATATAAGTAACTATGAGGTAATGATAGGTATTATTTGTTGACAACTAACTTGATTTTTCAGAATAATAATAATAAAGCATAAAAACAGAGTCACAGCATTGGTCTTAGATTTATTACATTTTAACATTCTCTTCTGATGACAAAGAGGAATACATCTAATACAGACTTCAAATATAAATCAAGGGCATAAGGTTTTAACTTTTTAAATAATTGAAATCTCATTCCCCTGGTAAGGACTTATTGTTATTTAAGTATAAAATTAGTACTTACTAATTGAAGACACAATAAAAAGGAAATTGCTGAGTGCTGGAGCAGATTTCTGTGCTCTGTTTATATTATCTAGGTCTAGTGCTTGGGATGTGGAATAAAATATGGAACTGGGAGAGTTTCCTGTTCATTTTATATCCCAGCCTCTAGCTCTTTCTCTCCTTTGCTTCAAGCCCCAACTACATCCTCCATCTATCTAGCATTCTGTTCTTTCCCATAGGGCTCATGTCCTTCTAGATTCTAGAAGCAGGAGGGGTGAGTGGAAGGATGGGAGAACGTAGGAAAAATAGTTTGCACCTGTTCAGGAGTGAGGCTGTAGAATCAAGGCTGCCAAGAGAAGGCGAGTCCTCTTTCTCCTCCTCCTCGGAACCCTGCTTAGCACCTCTCCTGTGAGTGTGGGGTGGCAGTGTGTCACATGTTATCTGTTCTACAGACAATAAGGCACTGTCCACCTAGGGGCTATGAATCACAGCCTTCAGTTTTTGCACCAGTTGTATTTCAGTGTCAGCTGGCAAAGTTGTACTTTATATTCTCCAGGTATAAAATGTAGTGAATTGCAAGATTCCACCACCCGCTGATCCCTGTGCTTTTCATCTCTGCAGTGTGACCTCAGTCTGCCCTTTTGCTTTTCTCTCACATAGATCGTCTGGCCAAGTTCAACTATTTGTTGTGTCCCTTACAGGCTTGAGTGTTCTCACCTTTAGCTAACGTCTGGCTGCCCCCCATTCCCTCCTCTCCCTCCTTCCAACTCTCTGATTGCCCTTTTGGGCTAGACCCAATTGCACCTGCTTGAGTCTCATAGTTGGGAGTTATTCTGAAATCCCCCAGCTCTTTATGTGGGAAGAGTTTAGGGTGGTTTATGCCCATTTCATCTTCCCTTCGGATCAGTTACTTGTCAGGTAACATCCTTTCTTGTTCATTTTATGTCCCACCTGCCTGTGCTGTGACTTGCCGTACCAAGTGTACAGAACTATTTTTTAAGCATCCTGGAGGGGGAAATGCTTGCATTTCCTTCTGCTGTGTGTGTGTACCTTCTTTAAAACTGCCCCCAGGTCTCTCTATCTTGAGGGACAGAAGTAGAGTGCGGAACTGCCGACCTAGAGAGGCACTCTGTCACCCGTGACAAAGAAGCGCTCTGGAAATCCACTCCAGGAACCTGCTGTGCTTGGTTACTCCGCTCGCTCGCGGAGTGAAACAGGCAAGGAGTTGATCAAAGCGCCCTGTGATCCCAGTGTCACTGGAGCCTTTGATTTTAGTGGGAATGATGTAGTCCCCTGATGTGGCTGTCACTCCTCCCCTCAGTCAGCCTGCCCTTTGGAGAGATGGAGTGATGAGGGCAGAGGGATAAAGATACTCAAAAGGGCACCTGAAAGCCAAGCTGCTCTTTCACGTAAGTGAGTCGGGAGAGGCCACCCGTCTGCCCACCATTGCGCCCTTTTCACTCGTCAGCCGGCCGTGCTGTCGAAACCAGCACCCCCACTCTCTTACATCTGTGAAGGAAGATAGTTCTCCCAAGTGTGGATATTCTCACAAGTGTGGGCATTTAAGAAATAGGCAGAGATAATAGATGGAAGAAGGAATTGAGAGAAATGGAATTTTTTAAAGCAGACCATCGGGTTTTGTTTTTTTTTAACTGTGAGTGGCTTGGGATGACAGGTTGAATTCAGATGTTTAAAATTCACAGGAAATCCAAATGCTGGTAAATTCAAACCGTCCTTGGGAAATATTTGTGCTGGAACCCATCAACTAACCAGATGGGTAGATTTGCACTTTTGGAGCTTTTTGGAGAGTTTTCTAAGCTCAGCTCCAGGTGGATGCGTTACCAGGAAGATGATGAGACCTCTGTTCGTATCTTCTTGAAAGAAAGATTTCAATCAAGAGACGGAGTGTAGAAAAGCAAGCAAAAATCTGACTGCATCAAAAATATACGTAGGAGAGTGAAACAAGGAAGGAGATCGAAGAAGCAGCAGGAGAGCCCAGGCTGCACTGTCTGAGCTCGCTGGGAAGCCAGAGAAAGGGGGTCTTGGAGACAGATGCAGGGGGTTTGCTTGAGATGAGCGGCTGCTGCCCATTGCTTCCCTGGTCGCAAGTCTCATGGGTCCATTAGATGTTAGGGGCTACCTGCCTGAAGGGGCGGGGAAGTGAATGGCGCGAGCATGTCTCCTGGAGGGAGAGAGAGCTGGGACCTTCATTTTCAGGGGTTTTAAAGGCTGGGCATTTAGGGGAGGTCTTGGGGGGCAGATCAATAGAATATTCATCAGCTTTATGCTGATGTACCATAATGAGATTTATTCTCTTAATTTGTCTGTCCTTGGGTGTGGGTGGCAAGTAGCACTTAATTGGATTTCTGTCTGTCTCCCTGAGTAGGGTGATTTATTTACCCTCTGGTTGGGGAGCAGTGCAGACCATCTACTTTTAAGTTCCTTGGTGTGGGAAAAATGGATTTACTAGGTGGCTGCAAACTGCTGTTTAACTACTGTATTGGTCTTAGTTTTCCTATTCTGCCTGTAGTGGTATTTTTCTAGCTGCTTACTATTCTGTAACAGATGGGTGAGGATTCTGAGTTCTCCAAAGTGTAAAACAAATGGCCTCCAATGTGAAGGAAGGGGAGAAGTTCAGATGACCCATGGGGTCCGAAAGATATGCATCAGTTAGAACATTTCAGTGAGGAATTTTGAGTGGCTTGCAGACCAGGAATGGAGAAGCTGGGACAGGCAAGGTAAACTGGAGTCTCCCTGCCAATGGGAGGTTTCTGAGTGATGTTAATTCATTAAATATGTGCTTATTATTCTGTCCCAGTAGGCCGTAAACTCCTTAAGGGGACACTTTGTTATTCTCGTTTTGTGTGTGTGTGTGTGTGTGTTTCCATCACCTAGTGCAGTGTGTGCCCTGTGGGATTTCATTGAATTGAACCAAACTTCCCCTGGGAGGTCTGAAAACCTCCCAATGCAACTGGGTTGTAGCAGTGCAGCCTCCAGTGAATGAGTGATTGATGAGAGCGGGCGGGTTAAAGCAGACAGTTAACTAATTGTAAACTGGAAATGTTTTTCAAAGATAAAAATAGCCCCCTCACTTAAAACCAGGAGAGCTTCCTTTTGAGTTCTCTTTTAATAGAAGTGGATCATAGCAAGCTCAGCTCAGCTCAGCTCCTGCAAAGGCAGACACTGCCGAGGGAAGCTGGGTGGCTGCAATGGCTTCTGCAGCCGACTCTCACTGCCTTTATCCCAACCCTCCTGCCATGGAGACCTGGGGAGGCCAAGCGACTGGCTGAGACCACACAACGCGTCCCAGTTTGTCCCCTCAAGGGGTGGTGCAGCTTTCCGGACAAAATGGAAACAAAATTCCCCGGACCCTTTCCAATGGAAGTTCCCAACACCAGATGGAAGGAACCCTTCCAAATCAGGTGTGAACTTCAGGGTATTATTATTATTATTATTATTAATTGTGGACCCCCATAGATAAGATGGAAAGATCGATGGGAAGGTTTTCCTTTTCCAGCTCTGTGGCCCTTCAGAATGTAACATTTCCTGACAATGTGTGTATCTGCTCTATTTTGAAGAGGAGAATTGCCGCCTGGTTTTCCCTTCAGCAGTCGCACCACTCACCTGCCCAAGTGAGGTCCGGTGTTGCTCTCCAAAGGCCAGATTATTTCCAAGGAGACTTGCGAATAGCTGAATTGTTTTGTTGGTTCTGCCCCTCACCAGCTCCAGTGGCTTCATTTGCATTGAGAAAGAGCAGAATTTATTTCCACAGTCAGGACATTTCTTTCGGCTTTGAATGGCTCTTAATGTGTGCTCTTAATGCTTTTTTCTGAAAGGGTGGTTAGCCCTTAGTGATCAGTGTGGCTTTCTCTAAACAGGAGTTTTTCTGGACATGGGATAGTGAAAGGGAGAGGATTAAAAAAAAAATTATATACCCTCTATTACAATAAACTGTCGATTATTTTGGAGCCTGGTATTTCTGCAGTTACATTCACTTGGCTCACATACTTTAGCTTTTGGGGTGAAAAGATTAATGCATGCAAGAGAATGCTGATAGGTAGTAGTCTGACAAAAGCTATGCATTTACAAAGCTGTGGTTTGCTTTAGAAAATGTAGAAATGTAAGCAAGGTTTGTTTCTGCTCCTACGACAAAGAATCCAAGTATAAGGTTATTCTGGTTCATGTAGTAAATGCGTTTTTATAAGTTCAGTCAGTGACACATTTTAGATCAAATAGCTTATAATGCGCCAGGTCAGTCATTCTCAGTTGGCGGGGGTGGGGGGCAGATCTGACTTTTGTGAAGGGGAAATGCGAAGGTTGGAGAAGCTTGAATACACTGATGTTTGTTAAATCTAGGTACACTGCCCTCCTTTTCCTGCCATCTGGAGTTTGGGAAGTTTACAGCTGGGAAATCATGTAGTAGATCTTAATGTTATAAATCACTCAGAGAAAGACAGGGCGATGCTATTTTTTTCTCGTGTTTGTAATGAAGCAGGGTTACAGGATGGTAAAAAGTTTTCAATGGCTTCTCCACTTTCTTTTCTTTTAAAAATATGTTTTTATTGATTTGAGAGAGAAAGCGAAACATCCATTCATTGCCTCCGGTATGTGACCTGACCCACTACCTGGGTATGGCCTTCACTGGGAATCTGGTGACCTTTCAGTGCATGGGCTGATGCTCAACCAGCTGAGCCAACTGAGCTACACCCGCCAGGCAGCCTCTCCACTTCCTACGGGTGTTCTGTGCTTTGCATTCTCAGTAATTTCCTCTGGAGACCTTAGCCTGTGGTGGAAGGGGGTCTGTTTCTGTGAATTTAACGGTTTCCCACCCTGTTGAAGAGAAGAGAATCTGCTTTGGAATTAACCAGCGACCAAGCACCCACTCTGCATTTTCCAGCGTTTGTACTTTCTTAGTGGTAGGTATCATTTTTCTTGGTTTGCAGATGAAGAATCAATACATAGTTAGTAACCTACTCAAAGTCATCCATCTGAAAAGTGGCAGCGGAGGGATTTACGTTCAGTGTCACCTGAGTCTAAGGTCTGCCTTGGAGAGAAGCTGTCTGTTCCCAGGCACATCCATATGCAAGGGTGGGTCCATGGGCCAGCAGCAGGGACATCACCTGGGATGTTATGACAGCTGCAGAGCTCAGGCTCTGCCTGAGACCTACTTATTCTGAATCTGCATTTGAACAAGATCCCTGGGTGGTTAATTGCAAAGCACTCGTGCACAGAAACGCTGTGGTCCCAGCAAGGTGACACGGCTCTAAACGCGTCCCAGAGTCTGCTGGTTGTCCTCCGAATGTCATCTTCCAAGGACAGGGGTGTACTAAGCATTCTGTGCCTTCAGGGATGCAACCAACCAATCATCTCTCATTATGCTGCCCAAACAAAAATGAAGCCCAGAAGTGGGATTGAGAGAAAGTTTTTTCCCCAGGCAATTCTGGGGTCAGCTGTCCTTAAGCAGAGGCATGGGGTAGGTGGCTGTCTGCAGTGTGCTTGGAAAGCTCTGACCCAGAATGTCTCCTCCATGGCTGCCTTGATGCCAAAGCCTCTACTGTTACTGATCCCTCTGAGCTACTGCATTGTTCTTCATAAAAGGCTGCTTGCTTCTCAGTTAATAACACCTCACTGTGAACTCCTCTGTTGAGTCTTCTTCAAGTAGCCAAGAGCAGATTTTGTCTGGGTGGAGAAGGAAGAAAGTGGTCCAGAGAGGAGAATATCAATAACCTGGAAATACAGAAGGGCATTGAAAAGAGTCCAACCTCCAGAACATTCCAGTCCCGGGACTGGAGAAAGTGCATTGCCTTCTCCTCCTAACTGCTTTTCCTTCTAGAATTCCCCCAGCCATCTAGGCTGTGGGCTGCAGGGTCCTGTCTGTCATTCTCCTTCCTCCAGACTCCTGTCGGCTCCCAAGCCCCATGGGTATGTCCTTCCCTTTCACAGCTGTCGCCCTAGTTTGGATCTGCATTGTTTTTCACTGGCACCATCACAAGAGTTTCTTAAATGATCTTCACTCTCTTCCCCTGTAATTCGCAGAAACAGCATTGCCTGAATCATCTTCCCCAGAATACAGCTTTCTACCTGTCACTATCACTCAAACGCTCAACTTTTCCTAAGAACAGACTAAAACCGTTACTGTCTCATTTAACCCTGTTCCAGCTGCCTCTGTCCAGTAGTCCTTCTGGAATAATTGAACTCCACGAGGGCAGCCTGAATGCCTTGTCCTCACTGTCAGATCCTGGCATAGTGCCCATGCACAATAGGTTCTCAGTAAATATTGAATGAATGAATGAGCTGATTCTCATGTTGATGTTTTACATTCTGGCTGGAGTACACCCCTTGGTCCGGCCGTTTTCCATGCATGGACTTCCCTTCCCTTTTTTTTTTTTTTTGCCATTTATCAGGCTCCTCTGAGGTCCAAAAAAAAGGCTCATTTCCTGGAAACGTTTGATTTAGCTCACTGAGATCAGCCCTTCTTTAAATCCGCAGCCCTTGTCCTAGAGTTATTTATTTGGTACTTAATTATATGTGATCTTGCATTGTTATCTGATTGTTTATGAGTCATACTTCCCAGAGAGAATGTAAGCCCCTTGAGGTCCAGAATGATTGACATTTCTTTATACTCTGTGCAGAATTTTCCATCGTTCCCTTTGGCCTTTCCACATTCCTGTAGACCCTCCTCATTCCTGCTCATTCAGCAGCTCTTCCATAAACTTGTGTGGTAGCTATGGACCAGGTTCCAACCCCCCACCCCAGGTATGCGTATGGTCCCTCAGGGCAGGGACTGTATCTGCTGGTTTCTTTTTGGGTCATCTATGGTTTATTGAATGATGAATGCTACAGACTTTGTCCTTTTGAATTTTATCTCCCTTCTTTTCCCTCTGTTCAATCCCTTTGTCGATTTCTACAAGTACTATCTTAGTGAATAGAAGGTAATGCCTGTAACTCAGTGTGTCCTGCAGTGAGGGTGTGAAGGTGCGTCAGGAGCCACCACAGATGTACTAGTGGATCCCTCCCACCCTGTGGGGAGCTGGAGCAGGCCTACTGATCAGGACAGGCTTCCCCCTCTCATGTTTCCTGGAACTGAGTAGAACAAATTACTGAACTCTCTGTACTTCAATTTCATTCTTTTTGTTGTTGTTTGGTTAATCCTCACTGGAGGACATTTTTTTCCATTGATTTTTTTTTTTTTTTTTTTTAGAGAGAGAGAGTGGAAGGGAGTGGGGAGGAGGAGAAAGAGAGAGAGAAGCATAGATGTGAGAGAGCCACATCAATTGGTTGCTTCCCGCACTTGCCCCAACCAGAGCAGGGAACCTGCAACCCAGGTACCTGCCCTTGACTGGAATCTAATCTAAGACCCTTAGTTTTGTGGGCCAATTCCAGGGCCAATTTCATTCTTTAAAAAAAAAGGAAGAATAGCCCTAGCCATTTGGCTCACTGAGAGAGCATCAGCCTGCGGACTGAAGGATCCCAGGTTTGATTCTGGTCAAGGGCATGTACCTTGGTTGCAGGAGGCAGCTGATAGATGTTTCTCTCTCATTGATGTTTCTCACTCCCTATCTTTCCCTTCCTCTCTGCAAAAAAATCAATAAAATATATTTTAAAAAAATAAAAAAAGGAAGAATAGTTTCCATTCTGCATTCTAGGGTGCTGCCTTGAGTATTAATAAGAACATTATAGATGCTTTGAATCCATCATTGAGACCTGTAAGTGCCCTGTCACTGCTTGTACTAGAGGCTGCTCCTTCTGGCTCTCCTGCCTCGCTCCAAAGTTGGAGGCAGCTATCCCCAAACAGATGCTACATTAGCATTTTTTTTTTTTAAATCAAGAAAAAAATCCTCACAGTAAGATATGTTTTTATTGATTTGGAAGAGAGAGAGAAACATTGATGTGAGAGTGAAAAATTGATCAGTTACCTCCTCTACATGCCCCAACCAGGGATTGATCCACAGCCTACATATGTCCCCCGACCTGGGAATCCACCCGAAACCCCTGGGTGTACAAGGACGATGCTCCAACTATCTGAGCCACCTGTCCAGGGCTACATTAGCATTTTTCTAACAAACTTGTTCAAGTCCTGGCTCACTGAACTTCAGGGAAACCATACCCTGTATCTCCAGCCTTTTAACAGATTGTCTTTGCGTTGCACATTTGCCTATTAAGGAAATACATGAAAACTGGAATCAATGGAATAAGGTCAGAAATGTTTCAAGAAAACAGACGCATCTCTGCTTGACCTGCCCCGCTTCAAACGTTCACACCTCCTAGTTTGGGGAGAAACAAATGGCGAAGAGAAATCCTGGACCTAAATGAATTAGCAGTGTAGCCATGGGATCTGGGTAGGGTAGTTTTGCCTGTTTGAAAACTTCTTGACAAAATTTCTCCTCCTCCTAATTGGCTGGGTGACTTAAAGTAGGCATATTGCATTTGAACTTTCTGAACAGAGTGAGTTCAGTTTACCCTTTTGTATATGGTGGATTGTTTGAGGTGCATTCCCGGGCTGTGGCAAGACAACCATGACTGCCTTCCTCCTGGCTGCGGGAAGCACAGCCTTGTCTAGAAGCATGCTGAAATGTGACTATATATCCATGTCACATGCAGTGGACAAAATATTCCATTACTTAATTATAATGGCAAGTAGAAATAAAAAGGAAGCATGTGGGGGGGAGGGAGGGGGTGTGTACGTTAACTCACATGAGAAGTTATAGGAGAAAAATGAAATAATCAATTGCTAACCAAACTAAGGTTTCTAATGATTCCTTTTCTCCCCCCGCTCCTCTGCCTGGGTGTCCTCCCTCCATGCCCAAATCTTAGATGGCATTTTAGATCTAGGCTCCACAAAACCACACCCCATCAGACAAAGCCTTCCTCTTCCACATGTCCTCGGCGCCTTGTTTGAAACGCTCTTACCTCATACATTGTGGTCTACCTTGTGGTAGAACCATCAGGATTCTGTGTCTCGTTAAGATGTGGGACCCCAGAGAGCAGGGGTTGTTCCTGGACATTAGCCAGTGGTTTCGATCTAATATAGAAGCACCTGTGGGAGCTTTTTTAAAAAGTCCATCCCTGGACTCCATCCTAGACCAGCTGAGACCAGAGTTCCTGGGTGGTTCCTAAGAGCAGCCAGGCCTGAGAGCCTGCGTTAGTGGATACTTAAAGATGGCTGACTATGCCATAAAATCTGTAACACCACATGTGCTGAGCAGGGTGTATTTTGCCAAACTGCAGCAAACCGCTGAACTTCAGAGGTTGGGGTTTTTTTGGCAGGCGTGGAGAGGGGAATTGCAGAGGGTATTCGTTTAATACAGCAGACTTCTGTGTAAAAGGGAGACTAGCTCCCAGGGGACTTTACAAAAAAAGGAACACTTGTTCCTGGGGGCCTTCAGTCATGACAAGGCAGGAGCAGCTGGCTAACGCTTGCAACCTGAGTCCCCCTGTCCACTCCCCACTTTGGTGGTGTACCCTGGACTAGAGGCCTCCACAGCATGGCCGGATCTCAGTCCACCTGGGCAGCAGGTTTGGGATGAGGCTTAGGAATCTCTTTTTTCGTATGAGTTCCATGTGATTCCAGGGGGAAACAGATAGCTGAGAGCCACTACACTACAGAGCTGTGGAACTAAAAAATGACACGGATCTTGTGTCATAAGCAGTGGTTCTTTTGTGTCTCTCCTAGATTGTCTTTCTTACCCCCAAATCATGTTCAGGCATGAGCCACATAACATTTCCATCAACAACAGACCAAATATATGAGGGTGATTCCATTCTATATAATAAAAGGCTAATATGCAAATTGACCCAATAGGGGAATGACCAGTTGCTATGATGCACACGGACCACCAGGGGACAGACACTCAATGCAGGAGCTGCCTTCTGGTGATCAGTGCACTCCCACAGGGGGAGCTGTTCAGCAAAAGCCAGGCTCACGGCTGGAGAGCACAGTAGAAGTGGTGGGAACCTCTCTTGCCTCCGCAGCAATGCTAAGAATGTCCAGCTGGTGGAGAGCAGGCCTAAGCCAGCAGTTGGACATCCCCTGAGGGCTCCCAGACTGCGAGAGGGCACAGGCTGGGCTGAGGGATCCTCCTGAGTGTACGAATTTCGTCCACCAGGCCTTTAATAAGCTTATAATGAAGCTGAAAAGTTCCTATTGCTCAGTGACATATCCATTCTAATATCCTAACCCTACATAATACTCCCGTGTTTGTGCAGATGCTGGCGTAAACAAACCTACTGTGCTGCCAGTCATTTAAAAGTACTTACAGTACTTACAGTGACGTAGAGTTCATCACACTGGATGATAATAAATGATTTGTGTTATTGGTTTATGTATTTACTTTTTATTGCCATTTTAGAGCAAGGGTGGGAACCTTTTTTCTGCCAAGAGCCATTTAGATATTTATACATCATTTGCTGGCCATACAAAGTTATCAACTTAAAAATTAGCCTGCTGCCCTAGCCGGTTTGGCTCAATGAATAGAGCATCAGTCTTTGGATTGAAGCGTCCCCGGTTTGATTCCAGTCAAGGGCACGTACCTCTGTTGCAGACTCAATCTCTGGCCCTGATTGGGGTGCCTGGGGGGAGGCAACCAGTCAATGTCTCTCTCACATCGATGTTTCTCTCTCTGTGTCTCTCCCCTTCCCCTCTACTCTCTCTAAAAATCAGTGGAAAAATAATCCTCGGGTGAGGATTACCTAAAAATAAAAATTACAGCCTGCTATATTTGGTCAAACATTTAATGAACCCACTCCTCATGTCTTAGCAGGACCAGACCAAATGGTTTCTTGGGCCTTGTATGACCCGGCCCATAGATCGGATATCCCCCACTCCTGTTTTAGAGTGTACTCTTTCTCCTCACCAAAAAGAAAGAAAAAGAAAAATTGCTGTAAGCAGTTTGCTGTGTTGTGCCAGCAGCAGCCTCATACCTCTCATGTTTATTGCATCTCTTAATTGCATCATTTCTCTTGAGCTTGATTTAATCTCGTATTTTATGCAGTTACATGCTGAACAGGCTTGTAGCCCAGGAATAATAGACCATCCACTGCATGCAGCTTAGGGAAGTAGCTAGGTGTCTAAGCCATACCATCTAGGTTTGTGTAATTTTACTCTGAGATGCTCGCACGCCTACAAAATTGCCTAACGATGCATTTCTCAGAATGTGTCCCCATTGTTAAGTGGTACGTGACTGTAATCGTATACCTATTTTCTCTACAACTTTTATGTATTCTTTAAAATTTAGCTTCTTATACCATCTGACATTTATTTTTCTGGTGTGAGGGACCTTCACCACTTGTCTTTTTCCAAATGGTCTTAAAAATATTTTATTAAATAATCTCCTGTTTTAAAGTGCTGCTTTTATCCTACACTAAGCTCACATCTCTAGTATGTTTCTGGCCTCCCCCAACTCCACTGATTCTTTTCTCTATTCTTGGACCAGTTATCAATACTATACTGTGTAATATTCTAGTTTTAGAATGTTTTTATATTTGTTTGGGCAAGACCTCCCTAGTTATAGTCCTTTTAAAAGGAGTTCTCGGCAGCTCATATTCCTTTACTCTTTCAGAAAAGAATTAGAATCAATGTCGAAGTTCCAACACAGAATTTCTTTAGAACGTAGATTGCCGTTGGGTAGAGTCTGTAGAGCCATTTGCGAAAGGGAGCGTTTTTATAACTGAGTCTTTTATCTGCCATCCCCATCAGCTCTCCTCTCCAGGACCCTCAAGACAATTAATTATGCTTTTCCTTACACAGTTCTTTAACATTTCTTATTAAGTTTATTACTTGCATTTTATAACTTCTGATTCTGCTTCTAATGGCACCTTTTTAATAACATTTCTTTTGAAAATATTTTTATACCTTTTCCGTATAATTTAATAACTATTGTGTTGCAAACCACAGAATTAACATGAAGAATCTCATTGATCTGACTATGAAGGGATTGTGGCATTCTGGTTCACTCCATTTTTTAATGAATGAACTTATTTTTTCTTGAATAAAAAAATGAAACAAAACAATTTCTACCTCTCTGAAATCAATAAAAGTATATTAAAAATAAACAACAACAAGAGCACACACAAAACAATTTCCCCCCAAAACACCAAGTGCATTCTTAACTCTGTTTCTTCATTAATGGACTGGGACCATTGGGTCACCATTCTGAAGATTCGTGGTGCCTGTATGGCCCACGGATGCAGAAGGGGCAGAAGCTGGACTAAGTGTGTTGGTAGCAGGACACACCCTGTGCTTCTGAACAGTGGCCAGATGTTCAATGATGTGCCTCCTCTTCCTAAAGAAAGCACAGTTAAGTGAAAAGAGAAGTGTTTTAATTTTGTTTGGCAGAATGAGAGAATCAGAAGCGGGAGGGAGCCAGGCTTTTGCTTAGAATCTCAGTAGGAAAAAAGAATTACCCCAGGAATCAAATGGGAACTAATTATATAAAAGTGTTTTTCAGACTACTTAAAAGGATATTCAAATGTATTAGGAAGTACTATTTCCATGATTGTTTGTTACATTGGAGAGACTTGCAGACAATAAACAATGTAATTGTTGGATAAAACCTGGTCCATCTTGTCATGGCTTTAAAGGAAGTTTTATGTGAAAGCAGAAGAAATTGTAAGATAGCTCATTCATTCAAATACTTGTCTAAATCATAAATAACATAGAAAGCCTTGGGAATTCTGGTAATTGGTGAATCAGCTGTCTATTGTTAGCATCCACAGGCTAAATACCTCTCCATTTTCAGGTGAGGGCTTGGGAGCATAATCCTCTTATCAATAATCTACATATATAAAAGCCTAAGCGACCTTTACGACTGGTCACTAGGCTATGCACTGATCACTAGGGGGCAGATGCTCAATGCAGGAGCTGCCCCCTGATGGTCAGTGCGCTCCCACAGCCAACCTCCTCCGTCCGGCTGGCCCGATCAGCCCCGATTGGCCCTGATCGGCCCTGATCTCCGGCCAGGCTGAGGAACCCCACCCATGCACGAATTCATGCACCAGGCCTCTAGTTAATTAATAATATCCCATTCCTGGTACTTCTCTCTTTGCATTTCCCTGTCTTCCCTCAATCATTTTGTTTCTCCAGAAATGTAAAAAGTAGGCCAGTGGTTCTCAACCTTCTGGCCCTTTAAATACAGTTCTTCATGTTGTGACCCAACCATAAAATTGTTTTCGTTGCCACTTCATAACTGTAATGTTGCTACTGTTTTGAATCTTAATGTAAGTATCTGATATGCAGGATGTATTTAGGTGACCCCTGTGAAAGGGTCATTCGACTCCCAAAGGAGTCGTGACCCACAAGTTGAGAACCACTGGGTTAGGCAATCCTGTCTTCTGCCATTAAGATAAAATGCTTAATCAGGTTCTAACAACTAGTGAGTCAAGAGTTTCATGTACAAGAATTAAGTATTCTGTATTCCCAAGAAACTACATTACTTTTCTCATCATATTTTCATACTATGTTCTGCTGCTACGAAAGAAGTAGATATGAGATGTTTTTTGAACGTCGACTTTCTTTTTAAAGAAAAGTTTAGGAAAGAAGTCATTAGGAAAACAATGAAGGTATTAAAATAAAATCTGTCCATGAACTAGAATACCTGTTTGTCATTACTGGGAGGAGTAAGGGGAGGAGAAAATAACAGACTTTTTTTTTTTTTTTTTTAAATTTATTTATTTATTTTTTTTTTCATTTAGTATTCTTTTTTTTCTGTTTTTTTTTATTGCTTAAAGTATTACAATAAATGATAGATAAGTATTACAACAAATGATAGATAGATCTCCACTTTTTAATATAGAAATGACTAGTAATTCCTGGAACTGATATTTTCTTTAGGATCTTTGGGCTCAGTACTCATATATATTTCTTTACTGGGTTTATACTCAAGTGAATGGAGATGTCAAAATGGCTTTTCTGCTGAGTTCTGCAACACTTTTAAGAGGTAAAGTTTTTTTCTAATAAGTAATTTCAGAGCAGAGAAAAGAAGATGTTGAGTTTCTTTCAATGAGGTTAATAAACCTCAGTTTAAAACGCTGGACAAGGAAGGCACAAGAAAACTAAAGACTAATTTCACTGATAAACAGAAGTGTTATTGACATCTTTATTAACTACTGTGTGTTTTATTTATTTATTTTTGTCAATCCTCACCCAAGGGTATTTTCCCACTGATTTTTAGAGTGGAAGAGACGGAGGGAGGAGAGGACAGAGAGGGAGAAAGATTGGTTGCCTCCCAGACTTGCCCCTCCTGGGACCAGGGATAGAACCTGCAACCCAGGTATGTGCCTTTGACTTGAAATTGAACCCGAGACCCTTTGGTTCGTGGGCAGACGCTCTAACCACCTTGCAACCCTGTCCAAGGCTAAGTGTGTAGTTTGAAATACTGGTGAAATGTTTGTTGTTTCCCTCCTGGCTTCCGTCCTCTTGCACAGTTTATCTCACAGCATCCTCAATTTCTAGCCACAGCCGTTTGTGGAAACCTGCTCCTCCTGCCAGAGGGAAGTGGTTACAGGTTGCAGAGGCTTGAAACTCCCCTCTTGTCTTTGCCTGGTCAGCAGGCTGGGTGGTTACTGGCTCCCACACTCCTGAGATCCTACAGCAACCTTCCTGGGTGGCACTTGGGGAGCCGGGCCGGCTTGGTGTTGTATGGAGCAGGCTCAGGGGGAGGCGTTCTGAAACCACAGAGGAAACAATGGTCTGTTTCCCACTTCATCATTCAGCAGACAATTTGCCTTCACAGACTGATAATATAGTTCTCTCCCTAACCAACAGATTGAAAAAGAAAATTGGCTTGGCACAGGTCTGGGAGTCAGGAATGTACCGTGTGCTGAGTGAAATATTTCAACTCCTTCCTGAAGCAGAAGCAAGGTTTCAACACTGACCCAGCTTACGTGGCTAGTCTATATATACATAAAATTTCCTATTAAAGAAATAGAAATTCAGATGTAACTGGAAGAGGCTACCAAATTTCTAAGTTTTCCAAACATAATTCCATCGGCTTTGCCTCAATGTGATTGTTGCTATGGGGCCACTTTCGTTACATCTAGTAGCTGAATCTGCAAATACCACAAAGCTTACTTCCTTTAGAAGGATTTAGTTTAATTAATTTACACTCTTGGGTGACATTTCCCAGTTGTGTAGGAGGGAAGTACTAGCTTAATTTAACCACAGTAGCCACATCATGGATGGGGAAATGTAGGGAGTGTGGGTAAGTGATTTATTGGTCTTGTACTTACATGAAGATGTTTCCAACCTAGGGTTTTACCGTGTCCTATAGGAATTTTCTGAGCAAGATATTTTAATCTATGATAGTTTCAATGATCTTTTAAGTCTGATGCTGTAGACTAAAGCTCTATTTTCTGCCAAATGTGAAATAGTAGAGCAGAATTAAACCATGTGCTTTACATGTTAAAAATTATATCTGATGGACGTTCACGTGTCGAAAGATCAGAATCAAGCTCACAATTTGTGGATATGGATAACGCAACTCTACAAAGTTCATTTCATCATAGTTGCTTGCCTTTATGAGTTTTATTCTCATATTTGTAGTAAACTCAATTTGGTTGTAACTTTAAAACTATTCAGTGAAAATGTGTAATATGGAGCCTGGTCTGAGTGCTGGCTCTTATAATTTTAGAGCAATTTCCTCCCTTTTCACATATGTAGTGGAAATGTTTTCAATATTCATAATAATAAATCACCTCTTGGAAGGTGATCAAATCAAATTTGTTGTAAGGATCAAATTAAATCAAGTACCTGGAAGTGTATTGTATACTGTAAATAATTTAATAACTATAAGGAAGTATTATATAAACAGATTTGCTTTAAAACTAAGGGATTCTGCACAACCGGTGTGGCTTAGTAGTTGAGGGTCAACCTATGAACCAGAAGCTCATGGTTCGATTCCTGGTCGGGGCACTTGCCCGGGTTGCTGGCTCGATCCCCAGTGTGGGGCATTCAGGAGGCCGCTAATCAATGATTCTCTCTCATAATTGATGTTACTATGTCTCTCTCTCTGCCTTTTTGAAATCAATAAAAAAAACTATTTATAAAAAACAAAACAAAACAGGGCCTGTTCTTAGGGCCGCATGGATTACTGGATGTACCACAGAGTTTTCCAGATGGTCCAACAGGTGTCCAAGATTCAAGTCTGTTAGAAACACATTTTAAAAAGTAAAAGATACTTGCCATGGTATTCTGAGGTCTAGATTTAAAAGCACATAAACATTGAACAATTTTTTTTTTTAATCCAGGGAAAAGCTCTAAGATTGTCTTTTGCTTTTGGTATTTGCTCAGTGAAGCAGAGGAGAGAAGAAGCAATAGGAGTCATTGCCGGAGTGGTCCTTCTGTGTAACCAGAGAGGTCCCCACTCCACACAACCAGGAGGTTATCACCTGCAAAGGCATCGGAGGCCTGTGAGCAGACAGCTCTGCAATCTGAGTGACACTCACAACATTCCTCGTGTTTGTGAGGGCCATGCACAGTTTCAAGTGATAAAAGTTCTTTCCCACCGTTCTCAGTGGGAGTCATTTGAATATTAATCCCTCCTCTCCTTCCCCATCATGTCTGCCAATGTTTATCAATAAATAAATACACAGGCTGCTTAGCAGTGGCTATTCTGTGAGGCAGGAAGTGTAGATATATTTTAAGTGGAAGTCCATCCTAGCCTAGGAAAAGTAGCTAGGAAAAACAGGTGCTATACTTCAAAGGGACCTGGGAGTGAGCCGGGCCAGGTCCCTTCCACTTTTCCAGCCCTGAGCATCATGTGGCTTGTGCATGGGACACCCGGAAAGCAGCCCTGACACAGAATCAAGTGGGCTTTTCTCACTATTCGTATTCAGCGCAGAGCTGTTGATGCAAAAAACATGCTCTCCTGATGTGGCCACGGGATCCTCACTTGCTTCTTTCAATACCCCTCAAATCTTGTATTCTGGTGGTGTTTGGTGGATCACGTTTCACACTGCAGTGGCCCGTGCCTTGCCAGTGAAGTGTCTGAATGTAGTTTCAAGTAATTTTAGCAAACGCTTTGATGATAGTCCACCTTTCAGTGCATACCGAGACGAGTACATATACTTACCAAGTTGTGCCAAATCTTGTGTGGTTTGTTTTTTATTTTAACATCAAAATTGTACTTTGTCTAATAATAAAAGTATAAAACCACGAGCTATGCAAGGAATGAACAGAGATGATTCTGAGTAGGCTTGTGCCCCACATGAATGCCCTAGTTTTTCTCTTGCGTAGTTTGATGTTAATATTCTTTTTGACAGTTTTTTACTGTATTACATTTTTCTTACAAAAGGTATCAAAGACTTAAATCTTTATACTAATTTGTTGAAAATTCTTCAACAATATGAATAGCAAGGAGGGGTTGATGGATATGTTTTTTGCAAATGAGCTTTTGTTTGCTTAGTAATTTCCTTCTAGGTTTCTGAAAGTGTCACCCATAGACAACACCTGTCTGTGGATAGAGCAAAATGATGGAGACACCTGTGCCAATTTGATAAGAAAATAATAGTAAAAAAATATTAAATATAAACTGTAATTGAAAAAATATTTTTTAATTTTTTAAAAAGCAAAGAAAAAGTAGTTGTTTATTAAACATTTAACTCTATAATGGATGTTTTGGTGACTGGAGATGACTTTGTAAAATTGGGTAAACAACTAACCAGTTGCCCTACGTCTGTTTATTGGCTGATCTTTTTTTTCTAATATAATATAATGCTACCTCTATATATCACTACATTTGTGCTTATCTTGGAGACTCTTTGGGGACTGTTTTTTTAATGTCTTTATATTCTCGCTTTAGTAATAAGCTGCTCTGAATTTTAAATAAATAATACTTACACATCCATGGTGAAGAGCTGGCCATTTTCTCTAGGATTCCCTACTATTTTTGATCCTCCAGACTGAACTGAAAGGCCTGGCAGAGTGACAAGAAGGGGCTGCTGAACTCTGCCAGCTGATTTCTGTATAATCATTGTACAAGATTTTGAGAATGTTTGGGTGAAGTTGGTAGCAATTTCATTGCTATTTTCTAACTCTGCATTGGGCCTGTAGCAGTTTCTGCCACTTTAAAAATGCCATTACCATCGTGGGGAAAGATGACATTTGGTAGCATTTTCCTATCGTCGTCTGAGAAATTGTCTAAAATGGTCATATTCTGAAGAGCAAAGCATTTTGTTGATGTTGATGAGCTCTGAGACATTGATTATTCTTCAAATTTTAAACCATAGTATCCGTCATAAGCATGAGCACCATGAAGTAGCAGAAGCTAGCAGTGGGGCAACGTGGAGGTTTCCCTGGCCCCACCTTGCGCTGAGTCTTATACTCTCGCCAGGCTGTGGGCCTGAGGGAGTCAGAGGGTCTGTCTCATTCACCACTTTTTCTCTAGGACTTAGTGCTATGAGTGGTGTAAAGTAGAAACTCAGTTTGTTGAATTAATTAAGTGAATGAAAAATCAAGTAGAAAAGGAGATCCTGAGAACAACTGCAAAAGTAAACAGTTCCCAGGACCAGTTGCATTTTGTGTAGGTTGTTTGGTTGGCTGGTGGGCTTGGAAGGCCAAGCCAAGAGGGGAAATGCCACCAGACTGCAGTCTTCATGAGGTTGTGCGTGATGTGAGGGATGGAATGAAGGTGCTAGGTTTTTCCAACCCAGCACCACAGCTCCCCTGTCGATGGGTGTCCCCAGCAATCCTCGCTTTGTCCCCTTGTTGCTGCTGGTCCTCTCCTACTTAGAGATACTCAATATTGCAGGACATTTAGACCCTTATCATTTTTGCTAAACATTCCTGCTGGTGTTCCTGTGAAGCAGGATTGCTGATTCATGGGGGCATATGCCTAGACACTTTGAGAGGAGCTCCATCATTGGCTTCTAAAGAAGTTTTACCTGTTTACATATTCCTTAAGGACATAAATGAGTGGCGTTATGAAAATAAGGTGGAGGGTAACTCCAAGTAACTAAAAGCTAACTGCCTGTAAGCTCACAAACATTTGAGGACAAGAGATTCTTTATATTCTCTTCTATCCACCACCACACAGTTGACTGATGGAAGTCTCTGCCTTTTACACTCTCCCCCATCACCTGGGCATATTCCCAGGGGGCTTCAGAGGACGAACAAGCAGCTCTTTACTATGAGGAGATGCTGGATACACGGTGGAAGTGCAAAAAGTATTTGTTGAACTCACTCTTGTGGGTTCAGCTTTCAACTATAAACTTTATACAAATGAAGAGGGGAAAAAGGGAAGAAGACCCGGAGGCTGAAATCTAGGCAGGAAGAGAGAGTAGATCTAGAAGGAAGTGAGGAATCAGTTCAGAGGAAGAGGAAAGGCCACCAATGGGAAATGGGCCTAGTGGGTGTACTGGTGGGTGGGTGGCAGCAGCACCCCTCACACTGTGTGAGAAGGTTGGTAAGTGGATGGACTCTTTTGGAAAGTAGATAGTGACGTAACCGGGGAATTAAAGCAGAACCTTGAAAAACAAGATGTGGAACTGGAGTGTCTGATTTCAGAATTGAAAAGAAATGTGACATTTCTCCGTAGATTGTACTTAGACTGTTTATTAAGCAACAACCACCTAGTGAGATTACTGTGTATGGCCAAATCAGATAAGACCACCAAGTCTTTATGGGAAGGAAAAAATGTGGGATTCATATCTCTGCCTAGCTCAGCTTCTCTTATAGGGAGGACAGTTGGGGCAGGGGAGGAGAGAATACTGCTAGGTTTGTATCCATAATGGGAAACATGATTAAAAAGCGGTTTAGAGCCAGTCTTGGCAATCTAATTTGATGCATCCAATAAAAGCCAACAAAGCCAATGTCTTAAATCTCTTCTGTTCAGTTGTAACATAAAGGTATGACTTAAGTGATGGGGGAATTTTAGTTTATGTGGCTTTAGCATCAGACAGGTCAGTGACAGTCCTGCTGTGGATTTATGGAATACTACCTGTTACTTGACTGCTGTTGTTGTCAGGCTAATTTATATTCTAATGAGAATGAACCTCACTTCCCCAATGGCTACCAAATAATGGGGACCCTAGGCCAGTGTGTCCACTAAGTTCTGTCTAACTGTGAGTTGTAATTTGGAAATGTTAGCTTTACTTTTAATTTTGAGAAGGTAAATGTTTAAGAGCTGTGAAAATGCATTTCCATGAAATTGGCTGCATTCTAAGACATTGTAATCCTATCACGCACTTCATATCACAAAAGAAATAGCAGCAATTTGATGCCTTTGAATTCTTTACCCAGCACTTTGAGCAAGTGATTTAGCCTCTCTGAAAACACAGATCCTAATCTGCAAAATGGAAATAATGTCTAATTCCAACCACAGAGCTGTTTGAGGGCTCAAAATGGGAAAGTCGAGAAAGTATTGTGAAATTATAGGGTACTTTTTGCTTTTAAATTAATTTACACTCATATATCATTTTTTACCTAGGGCCTAGTTCTAGGCTGAGAGTTCTTGGGTTTCATTGTATTTGAATTAGCCCTGCTTTATCCTTACTTTAAAATTAGTCTATTTCCTTTTATCTTTTTTGAACATAACCCCTATCCTATATAATAGAAGGGTAATATGCAAATTGACCCTAACAGCAGAACTACTGGGAATGACTGGTCCCTATGACACACCGACCATCAGGGGGCAAATGCTCAATGCAGGAGCTGCTCCTGGTGGTCAGTGCACTCCCACAGGGGGAGCTCTGCTCAGCCACAAGCCAGGCTTGAAGGTACCAGTACAGTGGTGGTGGTGGGAGCCTCTCCCACCTCCTCAGTAGCGCTAAGGATGTCCGACTGCAACTTAGGCCTACTCCCTGCTGGCAAGTGGACATCCCCTGAGGGCTTCCGGGCTACCAGAGGGATATCTGATTGCCAGCTTAGGCCCGATCCTCCAGGGAGTGGGCCTAAGCCAGCAGGTGGACATCCCCTGAGGGGTCCTAGACTGCGAGAAGGCACAGGCTGGGCTGAGGGACCTCCCCCCACAAGTGCACAAATTTTTGTGCACCAGGCCTCTAGTTCTTCAATAATAACATAGATCTGCAAGTAGTAAGTCAAATGTGAAACTACAGTTGTGAAGCCAGAACTAACTACAGATCAAGAAAAAGCAGTCTGATTAAAATAACTCTCATCAAGGTTATTTGACCAACAGGCATAGCTCTAGTAGGATTATTTTTTCACTTTTTGGAGATGTACTACTGACTGTTAATCTAAGTAAATTTCAATTTGTGTAACATATGAGGTTTGACAATTTGGGACCAATTTCCTTTAGCTCAGTGTTTTTGGGGGTAGAGGAGTGAAATGAGATGCGTACATCATTTCCCATGAAGAAACAATTTGGAGTTAACGGAGACAACCAAATTGATTGCAATTCACAGAAGAGGAAGTCTGTCCCATCTTTTTCTTGGCGTTTGTATATATTGTTTCACCTCCTCCATCTCATCCCAAAATATGGGATTACTGGGTTCTAAAATGTTCCTCTTCTGACATGTTGCTGAACTCTAATTTCATGTAGGGTTCTTTCCTTAGTTCAAAGATATGCTTCTTTCAAATGTAGATTAGGATTTGAAAAGAAAGGTAGTTGTGATTTACCATGCCGTAGCCACTAAGGTTTATGTGTTTGCAAGTCATTCCATACACTGGTGAGTATCATCCCATGCACCGAAAGGTCACTGCTTCTGAGTGTGGGAGGCAACTGATCATGCTTTTCTCTCACATCTTTCTCTCTCTCTTTCTCCTCCCACCCCTTCTCCTTTCTTTTCTCTCTAAAATAAAATAATTTTTTAAAAAAAGGCTTGCCACTTCTCCAGATATTTCAGTCTTCCCATGATGAATCCACAATATAGTGAGCACAACGGTGGGCTGTGCGAGGCTCTTGTCATAACTTTAGGGATTTTCTTCAACTTGTCAACAAACTTCTGTAAAGGTCCAGCTAGTAAATATTTTAGTGGACCATATGGTCTCTTCGAAACTCCTCGACTCTGCCACAGTAATGTGAAATTAGCCATAGACAATGTGCGTGGCAGCTAAATAAAACTTTATTCACAAAAACAAGCACAGTGCTAGACTTGACCCATAGGCCATAGGTTGCATCATTCCCATAAAAACAGGACAGTTGCATTTATAATATTAAATGGAAAGCATTTAATTAATTTAAGATGTTAATTTATAAATGCCCTAAAGTTGAATCAAAGATGGGTTTTTCAAAGTTTGCTTAGAAATAGGCCTACAAAAGACTGTGTTATCACAAGTTTCAGTCCTTTACATTAGGTACCTATAGAGTGAATTCGGCTAAGGCCTGCCAACAGGCTTAGGGAATATTTACTTTTCTCAAGTATTTACTTTACTCCACACTTTGCTGGTCATTTTTCACATCGGACTGGCATTCTAAATTAATGCCGCTGACCTGATGTAAAATACACCACTGTCAGAGCTGGGAACGCTGTAAGAGGCAGAGCAAGGAAGGACTGGGAGAGGCAGGTTTAGCTTAAATGGTCCTTGAAGTCAGCATCAGATACCTTGAGAAGCCATTGCTGCTGTTTGTAAGGTCTTCAAATTACAGGATTTTGATTCTTAACCTTAAAAAAATTCTCCTTCAACCATGTCCAGCCATGTGGAATATCTATTACTGCTTAGGAATTTACTGTGGTTTTTCATTGATCGCGGCCCCAGACTCTGGAATATGTATTAATTTATCTGGGCAGAGAGTATAGGAATCCGCATGCAGAATCAAGTGAACTTTATGCTGAAGCTAAATATTGAAGCTGGGAATGATTAATTCTTAAAAACGAACCATCAGCATTAATAAGTATTGAACTCTTAAGAAGGTTATTTCGCAGTTTGCTTTTTAAAGGACTGAGGTAACTTGACTGACTTCCCGTTTAAAAGTGAGGTCCCCTCCCCCCCCCATGAACAATATTTGTTTAAAGTCACTGGTAAATTATTAATCTGCGTTCCAGTGCTTCATGTTTGAAACACCAGTCCTCTTGTCCGTGGGGGATTGGATCTCACGCTGCGCTCAGCAGAGGATTCTGGGAAGTGGGAATGGCTGTGGTTTGCTCTTTTGAAGACCTGAGGAGAGAATCAAAAAGCTGTCCGTTACACAGGAAGTAGGCCTGCCCAGTGGTTGACAGCTGGCAGTTTCCACTCGCAGTCATATGATGCCATGAGCTTGGACGGAACACTGAGCTGTGGGAAAGTTTGGGTGGGCTTCTCCCTGCTCTGATTTGCAGAGGTCCTACAATGTTCTTTAAAGTGTTCCTGCAATTCTGTTTGAGCAGATGTCAAAACCTCCTTTGGTTTGGAGCTACCCCAAATGTTTATATTCTGAGTCTTCAGTCCATTTCCTCCAACAATGCACATTTGGGGTCACTGTGGAGGCGCCTGGGGCACTGGACCGGTCATGAGGCTCAGCTGGCCCTGGCTCCACACCCCTTTCTAGCCATGACACTTGAGGTGAGTCACCTGAGCTCCCTGATTGCCTCACTGGGTGCAGGTTATAACAGCGTGTACGTCGTTGTACGGCTTGAGGATTAGAAGGAATAACTCCTGGGGCCTGGCATGAGGGCTCCTCCAGGAGAATGTCAGCTCCATGGGGAGGCGTATTCCCGGGGCCTCTAGCCGTGCCTGGCACCCTGAAGGAGCTCATTGAATATTTGTTAAAGAAATGAATTCCCCAAACTGTCCATGTTAGTTATTACTGTCATTATCAATAATATCCTCACACTTATCATTACTTACATTACCCTTAGCCCAGGTCTCACGTTGAGCCCCTCTCCTTGCCTTCTGCGGGTGACAGTGAGGGTGGAAGCAGCCGTGGCGTCTGCAGAGTGCTGGGTTCCGATCCTGAGCCGCCCTGGTTAGCCGCATGCAAAGCTGCTTCCTCTCTGAGCTAGTTCATCATCTGGACATTGGGACAAGAGTGCCCTCTCACAGCGTTGAAGTGGGTACTATGTCTCTGCCTTTGTTTTCTTGAGAAAAAGGGAGATATAAACAGTGCCGATAGCCATTCCCTTTCTCATTTCTTGGGTTTTCACTTGCCCTGATAGCATAACCCCGTGGCGCTGTGTGCTGCACCCCGGGAACCCAAGGCAGATGGCCGGGTATGTGCAGGGTGACACGTGCCGGTCGGGGAAAGCCACTCCTTAGGGAACAGCCATGTTGAGGAGGTTGTCACCAGTGTCTGGGTTTCCTCTCCACATTGATGAAACACCTGTGTCTGGATCAGGCTTATCTCTGAACAATTAAAATTGTGTATGTCCTTTAAGTCTCCATGTTGTGTCTTCATAAAATACTACTACTTGATGTCAGGGGAATTGGAGAGAGGCCAGAAACAGCAACAGCATGCCAGGGGGTTCACAGAGGTTGTAAAAGTAGCTTTCTAACACACGCCCCCCTCCCGTTCTGTCCCCAGCATCCCTTGGGCTCAGTGTCTGGTAAGTCACCCACCCTCTGCAGGTCGGTTCCTTTCCAGGGCTTGCAAAGCCTCGCTGGCTCGAGTCGGGAAGTAGATGGAGTTCTCTCCTCCTGTCGAGTTGCTTTCAATGCATACTCCCTGGGAGGTGGCACGGGTCCAAGGAGAAGCCACTTGCCCGGTGCAAGAGAATGCCCTGCTCTGCCCCCACTCCTGCCTCTGAGCAAAGGCCAAATTCCACAAGGCTTTCTTTCAGCCGCCCAGGTAATGCCCAGGGATGCACTTTCTCTCCCTCTCTGGCCCTGGGACTGCTGGGAGAGCGCAGTGGAATCAGGAACTGTCACCAGCACAGCTGCTCCTGCTGCCCCAACCCCTCTGTCCCCTCCATCCCACCAGCCCCAGCCCCTGCAGAGGTAGGAGCCTCTGTGGGGCTTCGTCTTCTCTGCCTCCTTCCCACAGGGAGAGCCTCCGCACCTCTGCCCAGCACCTGCCCCCTTAAGACAGCTCCCACAGTGCAGGACGGGGGAGAGCGTGTCCATGTGGCTAACACTCGCTTGCACACTTACGCGCCATCTCGGCCTGGCCCAGGATGTGTCTGAAAATGGCAACCCAGCCTAGCCTTTCCCTGACTTCACTCTTTCCCTCGCCCATCGCGCCCTAGCCACGAGCACGTCTTACATCTTCGCTTGTGAGGATACATGGAATCTGACAGCTGCCCACCACACCACAGCTGCCCCCTGAGCCAGCGACCACCGTTTCCCACCGAGAGTGGCATGAGCTATTCCTGCCGGCCTCTGCCTCCACACTCACCCTCCTGCATTCTCCCCACAGTGCTGCTGTTTTTTTTCAAGTAAACAGATGCAAACATTTATATAATATTTACTATATGCCAGCGTATAAAGTATGGCCAGCATATAAATTTAGGACTAGATTTCCTGAAAATACAAAATGGCATGGGCGCACGGGAAAGGTGAGCCGCGGGAGCCTGGCAGTGGGGCTGAGAGGCAAAGTCTTGCCCCCCCTCACCCTCCCAAGGGGAGCACCTGACTGGAGACTCCTGCGTGGCACTGTGCCCTCAGTGAAATAGGCGAGTCGGAAAATATCGTCCCCATAAAGGGCGACGGTATTGACGACCTGTGCCTTCTTTTACTGCAACCCACCCAGGTTCCAGTCCCTGGAGGGGCATGTGGCTGATTGCTCGAACCTTAGGCTTCGTACCTCCCTACTATCCTCTAAGGGGCTCCCTTACTTGTGGTTTTACATACATTGAAGGTGGGCGGGATGTTGGTCACTCAGCCAATAGCAGGTAGGTTCTGACTAGATGCTTTTGAGTCCATCCTATTTCCCGTGTCCATTCTGTTATATTTCGGGAGGAAGGAATTCGTGTATCCATTGCATCATCTTGAATTAAAGCATAGCTATAAAACACACAAGTAGCAATGCGTATTTTAACACACAAGAAAGGTCCATAGTCAAACACAGAATGATAAGATCGTAAATCCATTGTGTTGGAGTGTTTGAGATCCAAAGGAAAATTTTAAAAACCAACAGCGATCATTCATTGATGTGCCATTGAAAAACACGTGATTTAAAATTGGTGTTAGGCTGAGCGCCCAAACTAATCCTACTGTGCAATTTTCCAGAGGAAGTGAAAATTATTTGTATATTGAGAGTGATATATAGCCGTCTGGGTTTTCCCCCAAGCCCCCACATGAGCATCTGATCATTAAAAAATGTACCCATTGGAAGAGGAACCTGACTTTTAGGTTTGACTAGAGTTTGGTCTTTAAAGAATTAAACACCATAAAGAATGTGACTTTCCTTTTCTCATTACTTTGAAAAGCTCCTTTTGCACTGTGAGAAGATGCTTGCTGCCTTCGCTTTGTGATTCACCGGACAGCCCAGGTCATAGGTCACAGGTCAGAGATCAGAGCTGGAAGGGGGTGTGGAGATCAATCCATGCTTCCCATTTGTCAGGTGAGAAGATCAAGGGCAGGTATTGAGAGTCTAAAGTCTTGCCTAAGCCGACACAGGGCCACTCCAGTTGCTGTGAAAATGGGCACCTGCTTCTACACCCAGCAGCTTTTCCCCAACCTAGGTCCGCTTAAGAGGGAAATGCTGGTTTAATTTTAACTAATTTAATTCACTTCTTTAAAAAATAGGGAGGAAATGTTAGATTAACTTTAAAAAATAGTTCAGTGTGTTTTCACCCAAAAACAAAGTGATTGGACATGTACACTTCAATCCTCATTTTTTAGAGGCTATAGTATTGGGCGGCACTAGCAAACTCGAGAGAATCCTGAGTTGAAATGTGTCAGCCATCTCGTCCAACCATTCAGTGTGGACCATCTGCCCGTCACCTGCTCTCACACCTGCTGACGGGCGTTCCCTGCAAGAACGCAGGGCCTTCGGTCAAACTGTGATCATTGCCACAAAACCCCTGGTTATGGAATTTGAAGATTCCACCCTCCTCCCCATTGAATTGAAGAAAAATTGAATTAGTTTAGATCGTGAGACTCCACAGAGAGGGTAAATAGTTCCCCAGGCCAGTCATTTCTTTCCAAAAAGCCTTAGAATGCTAAAAATAAAAACAAATCCAACGCTTACTTTAAATTCACAACTTGCAATTGAGAGCCTTTGGCTTCTGCTCTGGACTGCTTTCCGTGTGAGGTGCTTGGATGGGAATGAGCACAGGCAGGACGCAGCTCTCTCCTCCTTGGCTTCCGGAGCGTCTGCCTTGAACTCGGGGAGCTGTATCTGTCCGCATCTCTGAGATGCTGCTTCCCCATCTTTCCTCAGCCCGGGTTCTCCAGCATCCCTGACCGCCAGCCCCCACAACCTTCACAGTTGCCGAGATGGCCTGACTTTCTAATGTTTGGGTTTTTTTAAGTTAAAAAAAAAATGTTCTCTTTCTCTTTTAAAATGTATACATTTTTTTGGTTTGAAAGAGAGAGAAACATCTATTTCTTATTCTACTTATTCATGCATTTATTGGTTGCTTCTTGTATGTGCCCTGAGTGAGCAAACCCAGAACCTTGGTGTATCAGGACGATGCTCTAACCACCTGGCCAGGACTTTTATATAACTTGGCATTTAACCAATTCGACCTACGCTTTCACTGGCCTCTGTTTACACAGTAAGGACACTGCATAGCAGAGTTACGTCTGTGTTCAACAATTCAGATAGCCGTACTGCTCTGACTTCGGGCCATGCTCCTTGACTCCGGAAAATCCAGTTACCAGCTAAGCCTTCTTTTCCTATGTGTGGCTTGTGGCCAAAAGTCCTGCCCTCTAGGATTGAGGGCACATGGAAAGTCCATTTCATCCAAATAGGCAGCTGGGGCAAAAATTTCTCTAGGAGTCTGTTTCCATCCTGCTTTGGGGCCTTCCTCTGTCTCCAGGCAGCCAACCGGGCTCCCAGGGCTGGAGCAGTCACGGTGGATGCACCAAAGGGTTTTTGTTGCTCCAAACTCTGAACACTGGAGCCCCAAAAGCTGTAGTGATAATAGAAGGTGACGGCCCTCCATGCTCTCCGGGGCCAGCCAGATCCCCAGCCCGCTGCTCTCCCTGCACCTGGAGGTGCCCTGCCTTCCGCATGGTGAGGCCTGCAGCTCATGGCGACATGATGCAGTCATTGAACAAGCACACAGCCCATTCTCCACATCGTCCTTAACTCTGACGTCTGGTTGTTAATTCTCATGTTGAAATTGCTTCTTTTGGCCTTGTGTTCAGAAGTTATGATATTCCATCAAACCTAAGACTCTGTTGGCTTATTATTTTTTTTTAAGAAGCTGGTGTTCCTTTTTCATCAACTTCATTTCCATTTTCGGTTGCCATAGATTTTTATGAAGCACTGTCTTTACGTACCTTTAAGAAAGAACACGCTGTTAACAATATCAAAGCATGCCATCAATGGTAAGATGCATCCTGATTTCAGGTATGTTAAAATGCAAAAAGCAGAACAATGACCTTTCTTTCTCACCAATGTGCTTCTTAGAATCGATACGGTCTGGGTCAGGACTTGATGAGAGTCCACTCTCCCTCTGACTGAGCTACTTATGTTTTTTAAAATAGCCAGGTAAGCAGGACAATTTCCTTTCCGCCCATCCCCGGCTCTCAGCTTCCTTCTTATCCCTGCTAGGTAAGCATTTTGAACTTGGAAAACACTTGACTAGACTCTCAAGAAGTCTGGATTGTTTAACCACAAAAGGTTTGGGCTTTTTATATGTAAAAATGCTGTAGGTTTCTTTTTTTCTTTTAATGTTACTTTTCTAAACTAAGAAATAGCTTTTAAGGTCAAAATGCTCACAGCATACAGCCCCGTTTGGACAGTTTCTTAAGTTATGAAGGTGACACAAAGGACACCTTTTCTCGGTAGCGTTCAGGAACATCCTTCAGTAAGAAGAGTAACATGGAGAAGTGGCCAGGGAAGGGAAAAGGCAGGAGTTCAAAGATAACTATCTCAGTGTTCTTATCTTGCAGCTAGCTTTGCCTTCTCCAGGATCTTTCTGCCAGTTTCGGACAGAATTCCTGCAGATTTCCAGAGATGAAGAACTGAGAAGGGAGCCTGTTTATTTTTGAAATGTCAGGGCTATTGTGTTTCTTTTATGTTTCTTTTTAAACACATTATGCAATCCATTTGTTTATTTTTTGAAATTAGAATAAACACAGGTCAATTTATTTTGTTATGACATTTATCAATTCATATTGGTTTTGCTTCTCTAGGATTTCCCAGCCATGCAAGTCTTTCTCACCCCTTGTCTCCTATCTCCTCTGAGACTTGTAGGAACTGTCCGGTACCTGTAAGACATGAAGTTAAATAGACCTGCAGTCTACTCACTGTGTGACCTTGGGTAGCTTACTCGTTTTCCTCATCTTTAAAATGGGGAGAATAAAGAGTTTTGTGATGTGGGGGCAGGTAAAAGAGGCTATAGAGAGTGTAAATGGTAATGGAAGGAGACTTGACTTGGGGTGCTGAACACACAATACAATATACAGATGATGAGTTATAGAATTGTACACCTGAAACCTACATAATTTTATTAGCCAATGTCACCCAATAAATTCAGTAAAAAAAGGAAAAAAAGAGTTCTGTGATAATTAAGTTAGTTTTATCTTTTAGAGTTTTGTTAGAATTTAATTAGTTGGTGCATGTAATACCCTCAGTACAATGCCAGGCAAGTAGTAAGTGCTTACTAAATGTTAGTTTTCTTAGTCACCGTTCCTTCTGGTAGGTTTCTTTTACTACTCCTTACCTCCCAAACTCAAGTAAAACAAAAATATCTTAATCCCTTTTTACTTCATAATTTCTATGAATGGCATTATGAGTGTTCCAATCTCATAATTTTAAAATCCTGATATCATTTTTTTCCTTCAGCCTTTCCCTTGATTTCAGTGTCCAATCAGTTATCAGATCTCCCCCTTCCCCTTCCTCAAATTCTCACAACCTCTCGTTTTGACAGTTATAAAAAATCTATACCTGGTTTTCTTGGCTCCAGCCTTCTAGAACAGTCTGGTGGGAAAAGCAGTCACTTCAATGGTAGCCTCACTTGGGTTCGCATTCTGTTTCCACCACTTACAGGAGTATTGATCCATTTTAGGTTTAGTTTCAGTATTGATAAAATGGGAATCTGCCTTTTTCAAAGTGATGGTTGAGTGATGAGGTAGAATTAGAAGATGAAGCGTGTCTGTGGAGATCGGGCACACCTGAGGCATTCATTAAATGCCAGATCCCTTCCCCCACCCCTCCAGTTCATTCTGTTTGGTGACCCCATGAATTCCTGAAACCACTGTTCTAATTACGTAGCATCTTGCTTTAAAATCCTCTGTGACCCCCCCACTTCCCCACTAAGGCATGTTTCATGTCTCCTCACACATGTGTAACATGGAACAAAGGTTCTAGAGCCAGGCTGCATGTGCGTCAATACTCACTACTAACCTGGGACAAGTTTCACAACCTTTCTTCCTCAGTTTCCTCATTTGCAGAATGGTAGTGGTAATAATAGCACCTACCTTGTGGGGTTGAATTAATCCCATACCCTCCTTGATGTCACACTGGCACTTCTCTCATTACTCCTCTTTAGTACTCATAGATTCCCAGCAAGTCAGGCAGTTTGTTCTCCCAAATCTGTCCCTCACTTGTTTTTTAAAAAACGTTATTGATTTGAGGGGGGAAGGGAGAGGAGAGAGAGAGAGAGAGAGTTGTTGTTCCACTTATTTATGCATTCATTGGTTGATTCTTGTATGTGCCCTGACCAGAGATCGAACCCACAATCTTGGCATATCAGGTCAATACTCAAACCAGCTGAGCTACCTGGCCATGGTCTGTCCCTCATTTCTGTCTCCCCTTGTACAGGGTTTACTGCTTTGGTGAATAGGAACTTCACCTGTACTCAGGCTTCCCAACCAGTGTGGGGCAGGTACCAAAACCTGCCCTGCTGAACACAGACTGTGTAGTCATTCTGAGGTATTTAGGGAAGAGAAACCCCTAAGTGGTCACTGTGTGTGCCAATAGCCTTCTCTATGGAGGTCTCTACTGCTGCTGTCTTCCCAGATTATGTCCTCCATTAACTTTCGTTGGTGATTGTGAGTTTAGAGTTTGCCCCTAAGAATCTTGACTGTTTCCATGCTTCATGCCAGATTAAAAGCCTTTCAGCCCTGGTTCTAGCTTTCTCTGGGAAGGAGGGGGGTTGCATGTCTTACCCTAGTGACTTTTATCAAACTCTTAGAATTGCTATTCACCTGTCTCATTGGACAGTAAGCTCTGTGAGGGCAAGCGAAGTACTTGTCTTGTTTGTCTCTGCCTCCCAACTCACAGCAAAGTGTCTGACACATAATAGACACTCAGTAGATATATATTGGGTGAGTGGGTGGGTGGGTGGATGGATGGATGGATGGATGGAAGTACTTTCTTCTCTGCCTAAGGAGGAAACTACTTCCAGCAAGAATATAGCTCAATGCTTAGAATGCTTGGGCTACTGAGGTTGGTTGTTTGTTTTTTCTCTGTTGCTGATAAAGCTGTGAGAAGTTAGTCATTAGCATTTATGAGTGATACCTTAATAATGCCAACTTTTACAGGTACTTGGACTGAATTCAGATTTATTTCCTTAGTGTAGTTTTAATTTTTAGTATGCATTATTTGCTTTGTATGTCTTCCTTACATAGCACAGTGCTTTCCTAGAAATGGTGGAAATGAGTTGCTAATGAACCCAGACCTCCCACAGATCCTCTGCGAAGTCTGCTAGGGAAAGCAAGAAAACCAGTCCATACATGATAAAATGAATTTTGTTATTGAAAGATCAATTAAAATTGGCCCAAAGTGATCAGAAATGAAGTAGGAAGGACACATGTGAAAAAGCCCATGTGATCATTTGGTCTTAATGTCGGAATTTTTTCTGGATTTTATTCATGTCCATGTCCTTTGATTTCATTCTCTTCCTCTCTATAAGGCTGCTGGAAAGAGAATGCTGCCCACAGATTTCTTTGGCAGACGTGGGTATAAGTTCATTAGCATTTTGGCCTCCAGTCTGGAGAGCAGACCCTGTTCTCTTTGTAATGGGTGCCATCAGGGAAGCTTTTCAAAGTGAAGGGGAAAATGGCACCCACTCCACTGTCAAGGATTTTTATGAGGGTCAAGTAGTGTTGGCAAGAACGAAGGCCAGAATGACTTGGCTGCTGGAAGGAATGCCACAGCCCTTGTGACAGGTTAGATTTCCCATAAACCTGAACTCACTAAATTCTTAAGATGGTGAGAGATTGTTGCACTGTGGCCTAAGAATTTCTTGTACTGCATACCACTTTTTTTTTTCTTGGGTGTGTGTGTGTGCAGACACACACACACGCGCGCGCGCATAGCTGTGTGGAGTTTGGATAGTTTGACAGAATCTCCTGCTGTTCGTGCCCCTTCTCAGAATTATCCTAGGCCAAACCACCCTGGTGCTCATTGGCCCACCGTGCATCAACACACAAAATATTCTCTGGCGTCCGCAAAGTGTTCCAAAAATGTGTCTAAGTAACCGATGAGACGTGGCTTATTTGCCCTGGGAAAGACTGATTTAATGTTCAAGTTCCACGCTGTGTTGAGTTTTTAAACGAAGCCCTAACCGAATATTAACATCACTTTTGATCTAAGGGGGCTGCTTTTGTTACTGGTATTAGCAGCAGCAGTTGCGTTGACAGGAGCGTTCTGTACAAAGGCAGCGGGTGCAAGGAGGTTACGTGCTGTGTGAACTCAATTTTCCTAACAGCTGAAAACTAGTAATTATCACCCACATCATACCAACGAGGAAACTGAGGCACAGCTAGGTAACTTGTCAAATAGTGTTCTTGAGAGGTCAGGACTAGACCTATTCTAAGGTCCCTTCCAACCCCCGCAGATTGAAATTCTTATTTGGATGGAGATCCTGAAGGTGAGAGAAAGAGACAGAGAGATGGAGTGAGAGGAGTGGAGTAGTTAAGATAGCTTTTAGAAAATTGTACACTTTAAACCTATATAATTTTATTAACCAATGTCACCCCACCGAAGTCAATTAAAAATTAAAGATAATAAAAACAAATAAAAATGAAGCTCAGCCTGATTTAAAAAAAGAGACCTTTGGGGCTGCCGTGTAACGTTCTAGGATGCCTCAGCGTCCGAGGCAGCAGAGGGAGGAGCTAGATGCTCTGGGAGTTCAAGTAAAGAGACGTCGGGCCTTCTCTCCAGATCACAGGTTGCTAACTGGCACCCTCCTAGGCGTCATGACGCCTAGAGATGTATCCATTTGGCCCAAACATGTAAAAATTTGAGCCAGCATTTAAAAACCAAAAAATTTCACGTGAAAATCCGGATTGGTACTTATCTGGGAAAATCAGACCTGGCCACACTGAATCTGTTTCCTGTGGTAACAACTGGCTAAGCTCCGCAGTGACTGCTCCCTTCTCCATCCTCTCCCCCTTGCTCCTTGCCCTCCCCCTTCCTCCTGCCCTTCCTCTTCTTTTAACCTTCCCCTTCCTGGGACCCTCTCCCTCCAGACAGCACTGGTTCCCCAGTGCCTGAGTCATTCCTTCATCATCTTCCTGACCCTGTAGGCATTTGGCCTGTAATCTCTACAGGACATCTTGGGCCAGGTCATTCTGCGTTGTCAAGGGTTACCCTGTGCGGTGGAGGATGTTGAGCAACATCCCATGTTTCTACCCTGTAGATGACAATAGTACCCCCTTCTCAGTGTGACAAACCAAAAGGAATCTAGGCTTTGCCAAATGCCTCCTGGGGAGTAACTCCTCCTTCCCATGAGAACAGGAGGAGTGTAATTAATGAGCCTAAACCACCAATAGCTCGCTCTCTCGGCCTCTCTTATTTTTCTGGGCACAAGAATCTGACTGGTCTGCCTTGGGTCAAGGGTCTTCTGTGGCCAGGGGGCAAGGTGGCATTGACCCTCATGCCTGCCACCTCCTTCAGAAAGGGAAGCAGGGCAGGAAACCCAGTAGGTATCCATCACAAGATCAGAAAGAGGGATGCAAGAGACGATGTGACAACAAAACAAAGTCCAAGAATCACACTCAATAGTATGACCATCTTAACTTTCCAAAGGATGTCCTTGTGTCTATTTCCTCGCCTTGTTCTCCCCATGTTCTGTGAACCAGTTGAGGCACTGAGTTGCCTTTGTCATTCCGTAGATGAGGGAAGTGGAGTACAGAGAGAAGTTTAAACATAGCAACTAGAGAAAGGACTGGAACCCCGCTCTCTGGTGCCAGTGTTGCCCCTCTGGTTACCCCTGAAATGGGAGCCCTCGGTCACAACACCACGCTGGACACTCTGGGAGATGGTGAGAAAAGAAAGCCAAGCCAGCCAGCATCAGACCCGCCGCCTGAACTCACGGACGACGCAGTCACTCCTGTTTGCAGAGCAGGTTTAACTGCAGGAGGCCACCCCGTCTAACTCCTGCTCCAGTCCGCCTGGGTGTAACCCAGCCATTACGGGCTCTCTTGGGTTACGAATGCACAGGAACAATTAAGTCATTCTCGTAATTTCATGTGGTACAGAAAGTCCCGAGGCAAAAATACTATCCTTGGTTCCTACTTTTAGACTTTCAGGGAAACTTCCCCCTGCTCCTCTGCCCCACAGTTCACTTTGATTCCTTCTCCTCTGCTCATCTTGCATGCCTTGGCCAGACGCGGAGGCCTGGTTTACTTAACGAGGAGCTGCAGACCCAACACGAATCAAAATAAACCCAGCCTTCATTTGGCACAGGAGTGGTACAAGTAGGAAAAGTCGGAGGTTCTCAGATACAGAAATTTAAAATGCAGAGAGTGTGCCGATCTTATCTCTGGCGGGTGGAAATAGGAGAACTGGCCACCATATCACAGAAAGATGATGGTGTGACTAGTGTAGTTGTTGGCTCTACACTCTTGTTTTTTTCTGGGCCGTGGGCAACCAGTTAAATCGCTTTCTTTATCTGCAGCATACAGAATTTCTTGTCCCGTAGAACTGTGTATCAGACCTGTGTTGCTGCCTGAGATGATTAATTTTTCCAGCTCTTTCTCAGATGTATACGACCAGTTACTTCCTGGCAGTCAGAGGGCTGAGCCGGTCCTTGTGCACACACATACATATTCACATGTGCACACCGTGTCTCTGCCCTGGCCCTGGCACATGTCGCTGGACCTCCATTTAAGTTACATTTAGAACTCAATGAAATGATTCTAATTAGAGGTGATTTTAAAGTTTCTCCTGTAGGAATAGATATTATAAACTTATTTATAATAGGTCTTCTCCCCAGAGCTGTGGTTCTCAAAACAAAAACAAAAAAACGTTAGCTTGCTTCAGATTCACCTGGAGAATTTGTGAGAACAGATGGCTGGTCCCATCCCCTCCCTACCCGCAGAGCATCCCCTGCAGTAGGTCTGGGTGGGATCATGACTTTGCATTTCTAACAGGTTTCTGGTGTTGCTGATGTTGCTGGCCTGGGGGCCCCTGGACTAGTCAAACACTAGACCAATAAAGCCTGGCGCTCTCAACATCGCGGTCCCCAACAGTGGTGGGGATGCTCCTTCTGCTTCTGCGCCTCCCCTTGTGTGGGCCTGCAAAACCTTCCTCTTCCTAGAGGCCCACTCAGTCTTTTGCGTCTCCAGGCCCAGCCCAAGTTCCCATTCCTCCACCCACCCTTTCCAGACTGTTCTGGCGCACATGGGTCACTTCCCTTCTCTGAACTCTTCCAGTTTTTACATTGAGCCCTAGCATTGAATCTGCGGCTTTTTATCGTGTGCACATTGCGTGCCAGTCCTTTCCCCAAGGAGACTGGATGGAGTTGATGAGTGCACCTGGCATGCCTCGCGTACTATTCTGTGTGTCCCTGCAGCTAGCACAGGGCTAAGCACCTTGTACATAACTCGATGATTTATTGACTGATGAAGATTAAAAGGGAATTCAGAGTGGAAACAGAACCCTGCGGCGTATACCACCAACTGATACACCAGATTATGCTGCTGATATGGTAAACCCCTGGGATTTCCGTGTCCAGGGCCACAGATCCTCCTGCCTGCATCAGCATCGCCTGGACTTCGTCTTCCACAGAAAGGACGTCGTGGGCTTACTCAGTACAGTGGACACCCAGGCCCAGTCTCAGGGTTGCCATGGCCATGCCTATTGTCCACTGTGAACGAGAATTGCTTGCTGGGCTCCAGAGCAGTGTGATGGCTGGAGGTCAGTGTGCAAGGAGGGAAGGGGAGAGGAGGGAGAGGATGGCGATTAGGCTGAAATGGTAAGTTGGGTCAGACTGTGAAGGCCTTACATGGCGTCTTAGGGACTTGGACTTTATCCTATAGAATATAGATGGTTTTTAAAAAGGGGGAGGGGAATGGTCATCTGACGTTGGTTCTTTAGAACCATAATTGTGGAGGCCCCTGGCTTCTTGTGGAGTATGTATGAAACTAGCAGGGGCAGACTTGTAGAGAGTTCCACCTTGAAGCTTCTTTCTTGATGGTCAACTCTTCTTTCTTTAGCTCCTATGTTAGTTGCCTGGGGCTGCCATAACAAACCACCTCTAACTAGACTAAAAACAACAGAAGTTTACTCTCACAGTTCTGGAGGCTCGACTCCAAAATCAGTGTCCAGTGGGCCATACTCTCTCGAAGGATCTAGGGGGAAACTTCTCTTGGGTTCTGCTGTTGCCAGCAGTCCTGGATGCTCCTTGTTTGTAGGCACACCACTCCAGTGTCTGCCTCCCTCATCGCCTGGCTTTCTCCCTGTGTCTCTCTGTCTGTTCTTCTTTTCTTGTAAGAACGCCAGACATGTTGGGTTAAGGCCCGCCCTAAAGACCTCATCTTAACCTGATTCCATCCACAAAAGGCCCTACTTCCAAATAAAGTCATGTTTATAGGTAATGTGGGCTAGCACTTCAACATATTTTTTGGGGGAGGGGAACAGAGTTCAACCCCTAACAGACACTTTGCCACACCTTCTTATTTTAGGGCTGAAGGAGGCAGGGAGCTGGCTGTCAGACCCTGCTGTTCAACACACCTGTGTGATGTGCTGTTGGGGAGGGTTAGGAAGCTGCCTTCTCCGCCAGCAATACTAGAGGCCAAGTGCATGAATTCGGGCCCCAGTGTGGTCCCTTGGCCTGGCCTGCGGGATCGGACTGAAACTGGCTCTCCTACATCCCCTGAGGGGTCCCGGATTTCGAGAGGACACAGGCCAGGCTGAGAGACCTCACTGGTGCACTATCGGGGCCAGGGAGGGATGCAGGAGGTTGGCCAGCCAGAGAGGGACCACGGGAAGGGCTCCAAGGCATGTCTGGCCATCTTGCTCAGTCCCAATCAGCCAGACCCCAGCAGTAAGCTAACCTATCGGTTGGAGCATCTGCCCCTTGGTGATCAGTGCACATCATAGGAGCGGTTGAGCAGCCTTAGCATATCATTAGCATATTACGTTTTGATCAGTCGAATGGACAACCGGACACAGCATGCTAGGCTTTTATTATATAGGATGAAGGGAGGATACACAGGACTGAAGCAGTGGGAGGGGGGAGCACCAAAAAGACCAGTTAGGGTGCTAGTGCCAGTGAGAAAGAATGGGCCCTTAAGTGAGGCAGTGGCCTGGAGGAGAAGGAGGGAGGAATGGAGTTGAGGAACAGGTCTGAGGTGGAACCAGTCGGATTGGATAGAGGAAGAGGAGGCGTCAAGGGTAGTTCTTAGCCTGTGGGAAAATGTGAGTGTGTGTGCAAGTAGATAATAGCGATGAGTGTACTACATATTTTGTGTGTGTGAACATAAAGCTTTTTAGACAGCCTTTTTTGTCTCTCCCCAATTAACTTGAAGTATGCTGTATTGTGTTGGAAAGGAGAGTAAATAAAGTGGAAATTATATGGAAGAAAGTGAGGAGCAACCTTGGGAATAAAGATGTTTTAAAAGGAAAAATGGGGGGGAAAACTCCCACAAACTTTGGCCCACAGCCTTCCTCCAAGGTTTCTCTAAATGGATGTCTTTGTCTAAGGGAGTGGCTACCAGTAAGTAACGTGGTCGGTGGATCTCTGAGGTAACCCTGTGTGCCCCGGATGCCCGTCAGCCCCAGGCCACCGTCTGTGCTTCTGGCCCACTACCAACGTACATTGCCAGGCCTCGGCATCATCCGCATGATAGTCTCTACCCTTCCGCAGCTTTTGCATCCGTTATCTCACTTTCACAACCTTGGGGACAAGGGGAAGACCCCTGACAGGTCAGAAGAACCGAATTCAAGTTCCGCTTTTATTTTCTGCTTGTTTTTCAGAGGGGTGGGCGCTAGTGTTTGGACAAGATTCTTAACTTCTCAAAGCTCCCTTTCTCAATCGTAAGGGACCACTAACACCATGCTTATAGGACTATTATGTGAAGCTAAACATCAGTTAGTGTATGGAAAGTGCCTGGCTCAGAGCTAGTGCATAATATGTACAGGGTGGGGCAAAAGGAGTTTTACAGTTGTTTGTATGGAAAATAATACAATAAATAATAATGGGCGAATAAACTCTGTTTCCCGTACTCACCACTGTAAACTTATTTTTGCCCCCACCCTGTATTTTATTCCCTTCTCTTCCCTCTCTTCAAGTTTCTTTTTCTTTCTTCTTCCAGGTTTTCTGACTCTTAGGACTCTTTCTGCTATTTGATTCCTCTGTGAATGAAACATACTAGTAAATAAAAGTACATTTAAAAAATAATAAATAACTTATAACTTGCTGTATAAGATCTGTTTTAAACACTTCAGAACCTATCATAAATTGCTTACTCATGCAAAGGGCTAGATCAGGGCGAGATGGGGGAAGGTGAGCAGGAAGCGTCAGAATTATAATTTGGATTCATGTAGATCAAGTTTGAGAGGCAGAATCTGGTTCTCGCTCCGTCCCTTTCCCACACTGGCTGGTCACAATCCTGCCAGCTGTCTTTCCAATAAAGACCAACTCTGCTGAGCCGCCTCCTCTGGGACCTGGGGTGCTGATGCGGCGGCTGGCAGACCTGGTTGGCGAACCCATCCTCTGGTGCCACCCGAGACGCTGGAGAGGGGCCACCACCCAGGTCAGCCCAGTAGCTCCCCTGGGTGACGGCCACTTGGACTTGGTTTCACTCTGAAGTTGGAGAGCAGTGGCCTACATTGCCAGCTAACTAAAACTGGGCCGAGGATCCATCCGGTCAGGCCTGCCTCCTTGGCCTTCTGTGCCTGTGCCAGGAAGGCCTTCCTGGGCCCCTCTGTACCTACTCACTTCCTGTCCTCAAACCCCTGACCAGAAGTTTCACTTGCGAGGGCTTCCCATTGAAATGCTAGCCTGGGGTGCAGAGATAACAGGCCCCAGAAGGCTTACTGCAACCTTGCTGGAAAGGCAGAAACCAGGAATATCGCTCAGAGGGCCGTTTTCACAGCGTTTTGTAGATAAATGGCACCATGAGCAAGTGACTCACCCTCTCAGAACTTCTAGCTCCTTTTTGTCAATTACTAACAGCCAGCCTGACTGTGAGAGCCCTGAGATGATGATTATGAAAGCACTTTGGCAAATTGCAAATGGCTTTACAAATGCAAGGGATATGATGAATCAACAGGGGAAAAAATCCTTTGAGACCTTTTACAAACAAAGGCATTTTTATATTTAAACGCTTGGCGCTCACAAATTTGACATTTGAGTCATTGCCAACCTGTGGAGTCCCTCAGCAATTTGCAGTTCAGCTGAGATATATCTTTGCTTCCATCCCTGAACATGAATATCTCACGTGGGATGAGAAGTGAATAAAAGAGGTGGTAGAGGTTGCAATGTCATTACATTACAGTCTTTAAAGGCTCATTAAAGCAGACATTTGTTCTGTATCTTTTATGACCCTATTAGGAGGCTCTGGCATGGTGGGAAAGAGTGAGGCAGAAATCAGAAGTATACTCTCTAATTGGGTAAACCATAAACACACTCGTGAAACCGTTGTGAGCACAGCAGTGCGCAGCGGTGTTGGAAGCAGATTCCTCGCTGTGCTGTGCATTCCTGGGGCGAGGGGAGGACTAAAATGCAAAGCAGAGGGATTTGAGTCGGCATAGATTTGTGTGAGCTTGGTGCCATAGAGCAATTCCAGGGGTTACATTTAATTTTATCCCATTTAAATGGAAAAAGTTTCCACCTGAGGATGTGCAGCTGCAATGACTTGAGTGCGTTTTGAGATGATTGTTACTGTGGTGTGAGTGTTAATTTCTCTCCCACTTCACCTTCTGGCTATAGACAGTGCAAGGCTGATGCGGAGCTCCACAGTTGCCCGCGGTGCATGCTGCTTCCCATTTTCTGCTCTGCCACCCTCAGGGCGTGGCCCTGGTGCTTATGGGCCCATGCAGCCCTCTGGCCACCATCAGTTTTGATGCAGGGACAGGTAAGTGGGGCCACACCCCCTCCCTCCCTTTGTGACGTCCAAGAAGAGGCACACACCCCTTCCACTTACATCACCGGGCCACACCTAGCTGCTCAGGTCTCCGGGAATGAAGTCTTTATTCGGAGTAGCCCTGTGCCCACTAAAAGCCAGAGATTGCCTTATTCAAGGAAGGGGCACGACCCCAGTGCTCGGGGAACACCTCATAGGTGCTTTTCTCAGTTCAGCCTCCCCGTCTGCCCACAGGCCAGCAGATCTTCAGACGGGAGGAAATGGGAAGGAGGAAGGGACAAGTCCTTGCAAGAAGATCGTGACTCAGAGCTTATCACGTCTGCCAGGGAGTTCTTGGGATAGTTTAGCTGGTTGTATTTTTGGTTTCACTGAGTAAAGGTTTGATTCCAATTAAATTATGTTGAATGATCTTCCTGACTTTCTGTTCGAGAGGAAGGATGCTCAGAGGCAGTTGTTGGAGAAAGAAAGAAGCAAGCCCTGGCCTCCTGGGCTGACACAGGGAGGCCTTCCCATTGCTGGAAGCGGCGGGGCTCACAGCGAGGCCCTATGCTCCTGCTAGGCATGAGCATGCTCAGCCAACACCCGCCTCAGACCAGGGCTCTCTGAAACTTGGTCCAGTGAGGCCAGGCAGAGCCGCTGCATGCCATATCTAAGCAGACAAAAATGAGGCTCCCGTACCACCCCCACAAACACCTGGCAAACATCCCCTCCCCCAGCTGCTGGGCGTGACCACTTCTTTACCATTCTCCACGCCATCTGTGCTAGTAGGCTCTCCTGGACAGAGCACTCACTGAAATACCATCATAGGACTGCCCACTGATACTACCCAACCTAGAGCAAACTCCTGCTACCTGACACCTCCCCAAATCCGCCCAACGAAGCCCAGGTCCTGTAACAGGTTCGCATACCCTCGTACTGTGGGGGCCCCATGGTTCCCGGGGTGCACACTCTCCCTCATGCAATGAGTAACGAACCCAACTTGTGCAGCTGCCGGTGTGTTCCCTGTGGCTTTAGCTGGAAGACATAGACATGTTGTGTGTGTCCTGTATACAAGGGGTCCCCTAAATTCAGGAAGGCTGGGTTCAGTTCAAAGAGGCCTCACTGCAACCTTGGGCCAATTTCTTAACCACTGAAAGCTTCAGTTTCCTGATCTGTACATCAAGAATGGTAAGGTCCACTTTGCAACAGTGTGAAGATCAGATGAAAGCACGCGTGTGAGAGTGCTTCTTAAAACTGCCCTGACACAGCTGAGGGAGTTAGTTTTGATTGTGACAGGAAAAGTAATGGCATTCCATGTTTCCAAGGGGTGATTTGAGCTGAGGTCAGTGAATAGCTCAAGTTATAGCTTCATTGCCATCAGTGATTAATTTTTCATCCATTGCCTCCCCCCAATCCAGTCCCCCTTCCCTATACTTGGGAAGGAACTCTAAACCCAAAGCCCGATTCCTGGGCATTTCTACCTACACCAGGGTAGTTTTTTGAAAAGTTATCCTGGACAGAATATACAACAGTCACATGAATAGAGAAAACAAGAAAGGCAAGGGTCACATCGTGACTTACTTTGTGCCTCCCTAAATAGTGAGAGGACAGCCCTTCGTCCTCACAGCCCCTGTAATGTTCTCCGTGGGCTTCAGTCTAAAGGAAAACTCTGTGACCAAGGCAGAGTTCAGTCCCAGTTACTTCTCAGTGTCATCGTCATCCCAGTTTTGTGACGAGATGAAGAAGGCTGTACCTGAAGAGGAGGAAGTGGATGGAGTAAGAATCCAGCTCTGCCTGTGGCTTTGTAAGTGACCTGACTGTCCCTCTCCTGATTTAGAAAGTGGAGATAGGCGTGCCTGCCTCATCACTACCTCAGTGGCCACTCCTGGGGATTCCGGGAAAAGAATGTAGATTTCCCTGCTCACGTGGCACTCGGGGTGTAGTCAGAATCAGCTGCCAGTGTGCCTAATTGATGTCAGGACAGCAAGTCAAACCCACCCTGATCAGCATAGGTCCCAGGTACTGCACGGTTTTCTTACCATTTCTGTGAGTTTGGCTGTGATACTCTCTTCCTGGATGAGGAAGGGAGATCCAGTGGCCTGCAGTGGCTGATGTGGGCATTACGAAGGGAGTCTGACTTGGAGCCCTGGCACACTGCCCACCCTCTCGCTTCTCAGCATGCTTTCACAGCAGGTTGCCATGTCAAGGTGATGAAAGTGCCTCGGTGATCTGGACAGGTCCCCAAGTCTTCCATCAGTAGCTAGCTGATCTCATTGCCATGCTGGTTTCTGTCAGCTTCGAGGTATACTGTTTCTAACCTTGTCTTGTGTCACCTTTCCTCACACCTGATGCTCAGCCTGCCCGGGACTTCACTGGGGTTTTAGCCAGACCCCATCCTCTCTTGTTACCTCCAACAGAGGTTTTGCTTCTGCCAGGTGGTGGACAAGTTCCCCTTTATGTAGGTACTAGAGCCCACCGTACGAATTCGTGCACCTTGAAAGAAACTAGGTTGCGAGGCTGTGGTAGGCACAGGAGTGGGTTTCGGCCCATTCTCCATGCCTCCGCCTGGCCCCTCCCACCCAGCCCCTGGTCCCCTGTCTGCTGGTAGTCCTGCTCCTGCCGCTGCCATTCCCACCCACTGATGGCACCGGCCCGCTTGCACCCGCTGACAGCGTGGAGCAATTGGGGCCGGCGACAGCAGTGGGTGCGAGCGGGGCCAGCACCTTCTGCAGGTGTGAGCAGCAACTGCTGCCCTGATTGCCCCTCAGGAACAGGGGGAGGCAGAGAAGCCCTCAGAGGTGATCAGGGCTGGTAGTCACCACTTGCACCGGCGGGTGGTGCCTAGCATTTGCGACCGGCGCTGGCTGCAGGTGCAAGTACCAGGTGGACCGCAGCACACAGGAGCAAAGAATTTTTAGTAATCACCAGAGGCTCACCTGATGATAGCAAGTGGCGCCCTTTCTTGGTCTGGTGCCCCCGCTCACCTGCTCCACCATCCCACCGTGGCCGAAGCCTGCCATGTTCTGCACACACAGCCTGGGGGTCAGCACACATCATAGTGACCAGTTGTTCTGGTTGTCCCGCCCTTTGGTCTATTTGCATATTAGCCTTTTATTATATAGGATTCTCCTTGCAATTTGGGGGGGAACAGATTTGAGGATGGGGAAGGTAAGTTCTGTGAAGTGTATCATAGTTAATGTGAGGGCATCTACACTAATAAGAGAAAGATGCAAATTGACCTTACCTTTGAGACACCCATCAGCCAATCAGGAGTGAGTATGCAAATTAACCCAACAAAGATGGTGGGTTAATTTGCATACACAGGTGCCAAACGGCTCTGGCCAGAACAAAGGCAGTGCCGGCAGCCAGGGGAAGGAAGGCCTATTCTTACATGAATCTTTGTGCATCAGGCCTCTAGTAAATTTGTAAACTAATAGCATCCCTGATTCGCTCTTGACATTCTCAGAACACCTCATAGATATGGCACCATGAGGTTTTCAAAGGGCTTCCTCATTCTTTTTCTCATTGGTCCCTCATTAACAACCCTGAGAGGCTGGAAACCAGGGTGCCTGTAGATCCCCCAGGCCACCCAGCCAGTAAGTGGCCGAAGAGGACACTGGAGTTTATTCTTCAGGTTCCACTCCTGGGCCTTTGCTCTCTGCCAGGTCACGGCAAACATGGGCTTGGTGACAATAAAGTTGGCTCCAGTACTGAGAGTGGCTATGACTCACTTTATCCCTCCCAGTGTCCAAGAGACTCTCTTCCCAGTTATAAATTACAGCCTCTGGCCTTAGCCTGAGATACTGCTTTTGGTCCTAAATGCTTGCTCTGACCATGGGGCTCCTGCACTCCAGGCTGTGCGGGGGGTGAGTGCCTCACAAAGGGAGGCTAGCTCTCCGGATTGTGGCCCCCACTGGGGTACATTTCCTAGCAGTGAGGACATTTCCCAGGAAAGAAGGTGAACTCTGGAGACTACAAGTTCCCATAATATAAATGGGAGATTTATCTATTTTGAAGTACTTAGATATAAATACACATTCTGATCCGGAGTCCACATTTCCTAGGCTGTGGGCACATTAAGTAATGTAGGTCATTAACTAAGGAGACATTTCAAACAAATCCTGAGGATTCATAGGCTGTCACTGCTAAAATAAAATTAAAAGGGGCAGGGTATAAAATAAGCCTGCTCAAAGAGTTTGTTATTTCTATTACTCTTGTTATGACTGTGATTTTATCATTTGGATATTCTCTGAGAATTAGGCTATGATCCCTTCAGGAAAGCCTGCCAAAATTATTCATACCCATACCTTCCATCAAAAAGGATCATTTCTGGAATGTTTTCTCTCTCTCTCTCTCTCTCTCTCTCTCTCTCTCTCTCTCTCTCTCTCTTTCTCTCTCTAACATATATTAAGCAGTTGTTTTTATTTTTTATATTTATTATTTTTTAATATATCTTGTTGATTTTTTTACAGAGAGGAAGGGAGCGAGAGAGAGTTAGAAACATCGATGAGAGAGAAATATCGATCAGCTGCCTCCTGCACACCCACTACTGGGGATGTGCCCGCAACCAAGGTACATGCCCTTGACCAGAATCAAACCTGGGACCCTTGAGTCCCAAGGCCAACGCTCTATCCACTGAGCCAAACCGATCTGGGCTAAGTAGTTATTTTTAGTTGCATTTTTAAAACACACAGAAATGCACGTATTCCTGGAATGTCTTTCTACGTTGGAATCCTGAAAGATGTCTAGCTAGAAGGCGATGACAGATTTCTAGATTGCATTCCTGTTCATTGTCTTCAACCTGTGTTCTTTTATATCTTGTGACCCACTTCCAGATTTCAAAAGTTGTGACAGCATCAGGGGTAGATTCACTTCCTCCCGTGCTTCAGTCTGAGAGCGAGGGGGTGCGGGGGAGGGCGGGTGGCTGAGGGTGGTGGTGGAGACTGTTAGTGGTTCCAGTGCTTTTGGTGGTATCTTCTATCGTGAAGACCTGGGAAAGGGATGGCCTTCCACGTGGACCCGTATGCAGGGCCTTGGGAACAGGAAAGCCCAGTCCACCCTCAGCCTTTAGCCAAGGACCGGTTTTGTCGGACCTGCCGGTTGGGAAGCGCTGTCCTAGATTTTCATCTAGAAGCCATTCAGGAGGAGCCCAACCCAGGCATTTAACACTTAGCACTTTACCTGGTGATAAATTATAGAGCAGCTAACTGGTCCGTAGCAAACAGTTGCTCAGATGCCCTTGCAGTTTCTCAGTGGCAACAAAGTCTGATCGAGATCTTACATCACATGAAAGATTCAGGGGCTCCAGTTAGGATCTGCAAAACCTGGGGGAGTGGTGTCATATGCCTCACACCAAATTCCAAGTCTCACAGCTGGGCATCGAGATTTTTTAAAAGACAATGTTTAAAGTGGGGCAAAAGCCTCTTTGTTTTTGTTTGGGTTTTTTTGGAGGTGGGGGAAATGTAACCAACTTAATATAAATGGAATGAATGATGATTAGAGCTGATCATTGCCTACCAGAGCTTGGGCTGGTCTTTCTAAAATGAAATTAACTACAGAATTATTAAAATGGGGGCATGGGGGTTAGAATCCAGTGGTCCGTGAAGATCAGTGCTGTGTGCACACAGGTCTTCTCAGCTTACCTGGCAGCCGGGGTAACATTTCACAATTCCGTGTGAACAGCACTGCAGTCTTTGTTCACGAAGTCACCGGCCCATTCAACATTTTTATAAATGAAAGAATTGAATCTTATGTCCACAGAGTTCATTCTTCACACTGGGACTACAACTGCAGGCTGAAGTGATTAATTTGTAAACCTTTGTATCTTTAAAAAAAAAAAAAATCATTCCATCCCCAGGGCCTGGCACAGTACCTGCACGGGTTTTGTTGACTGGGTTAAACGATTGAATCGGGGAATGACTGAATACATGAGACACATAGGATGTGGTCAGGAAAAGACCACAAGAGCACAGTTGTTAGTAAAAGAATGCCATCCCCGAAATTACTGTTATTGATGCCAACTCCTGCTCATGTTTATGAAGCCCTGGGAATTTGGGAGTACCCTGCCAATACTTTCTGCCTCATTACTCTAGCTAGAAGAGGGGGAACGACCTTAAATGTAAACTTTTTACCTAAAAAGTATAAAACTTTCATTTTTGCCAGCAATCGCTATTGAAATCACTACCCCACACACCTTGCAGGAGTGGCTCCGGGCTTGTAACATGTGGGTAATATTGGCAGGGCCCGAGAGCCTGGTCTGCAGATGAGCTCACTGGTTTCCATTTCTGTGATATTTGCTGTAGAAACAATTTGGGGTCTTCCCACAGTTTTGTCCCAGCTTCCCTGGATGTGGAAGTGGCTGTCATACTGGTGGTCCTTGTATAAGAAAGTCTCTGAGGTCATATTTCCACGCAGTAATTTTTAGCATAAAGACATTGTTGGACGACTCTCCACTGTGGGAACAAGAATGGCTGGGGTCTAAGGTTGGACAAGAGGTCTTCCCTCTCTGTGGCTCAGAACAGTTGTTGGCAAACTCTTTGAACTGACTGGTTGGACTTCATCCTTTTCACTCACACTGTTCTTAACCCCCAAACTCTTGTCCCCATCTGGCTTCAGTTCTCGGGTCCCCAAGCATGTCTACCTCGTCCACCTTGTAAGTAGACACGCATTCAGCAGCACTGGAGCTAAAGAAGAGGTGAGGAATGGGGTGGGGGTGGGGGTGAGGCTCATAGCACACGGCCAAAGGGAACCAGAGATGAACATCCTATACATGATAGCTTTGCATATAGACAGCCCTGATCCCTTTGTCTACCTCTTTCCACAGTGCTGGCTGGGCCATTAGCAAGCACCCTGACTCATACTTCTGGTTTTCAGTTCAGCTTCTAGGAATGCATTATTTCACACCCCGTGGAGGTGGAAGTAGGTGTCACATGAGGGGCGCAGCCACCCAGCAACCTCAGCCTGTCTGGAACCCACAGGTGTGGAAACCAGCTACCGGGTCTCTGAGAGGCCCACATAGATGTTCCACAGCCCATGTCTGATACACAGCTTCTGAGAGTAGCACATTCTCCTTGGATGCCAAGTACCTGGGCTTTACATTTTATTTTATTTTATTTTATTTTATTTTATGGTTATTTATTTATTTGTTTATTTATTTATACTTGACAGGTGTACTTTCTTTTCTTATTTTAAAATGTATTTTTTATTTATTTTGGAGAGGAATGGAGAGGGAAGAAGAGGTAGAAACATCAATGATGAGAGAGAAACATCGATCAGCTGCCTCCTGCATGGTCCCCACTGAGCCTGAAACCTTGGCAGGTGCCGGGACTGGGAATCGAACCTCCTGGTTCACAGGCCGATGCTCCACCACTGAGTCACACCAGCTGGGCTGCACTTTACATTTTAATTCTAAGTTTGATGAGCAACAAGATATTTACATAGCCCCAAAGCATCTCCCCACAAATTGCTTAGCACTTACAACAGGGAAAAAGTAGAAATTATGCAATAGAGAAATGGGACAATACTTAACCAAGTGATAAAAATGAATATCACAACAAAGACCATGTACCTCCAGATGTGATGATACCCTGAGAAGGACACAAAACCTCTTTGACTAGAATTGTAGCCAAGAAATGCAAAAGCTGAATCTAATTACAAGGAAATAGCCGACAAAACCAAACTGAGGGAAATCTTGTGAAATAACTATCCTGAATTTTTTTAAATGTCAACATCATAAAAGACAAAGGAAAGCTGAAGAGTTGTTAGAACTGAACAGAGACTAAAGAAATATGAAAATTAAATGCAATAGGTGATCCTGCACTAGGGGAAAAAAATCTTCTCAAGGGACGTTATTGGGATAATTGATGAAATTGGAATTGACTTGCATAAAAAGTATTAATGTTACATTTCCTGAAGTTGTTTATTCTGATTGTATAAGAAAATTCCCTTCCTAGGAAATACACATTGATGTATTCAGGAGTAAAAGGGCATGAGGTATACAATCTGTTTTCAAATGGTTTAGATAAAACACCAAAAAGAGAGATGGAGGAAAGGAGGGAGGGAGAGAAATGGGGCAAAGTATTACAAATTGGTGACAAGTATAAGAATTCTTTGCATACCTTTTGTAACTTTTCTGAGATGTTGAAATTATTTCAGAATGAAAGGTTTAGTAAAAGGTCACCCTGTAATCAAAAACAAACAAAATGAACAAAACCCTCAGTTGTCCCTCTACCCGGAATGGGTCAGCAATCAGCTGAAAGGCCTGGGGAGAGAATCTGTCCCCTCTCTGACGCTCAGCCTTCCACACACACACATCCCCCCCCCCCCACCCCCGCAATCACATCACCCCGGGGCGGGTGTGGACTCTGCCTGCAGAGAGCCCACCAACGGGTCCTCCTCCTCTCTCTCCAGGGCAGCAGGCCCGGGACTGGGAGGCTGCTCTCTCTGCTTCGGCCCCACAGAGCCAAGAATTCCCTTAGCCGCAGTCACGGTGGCCGCAGATTGAGGTCAGTAGGAAAACAGATCTGCCTTGGGTTGTAATGTTGCACACAGTGCGATGAGTGGACAGAAAAGAATGTCCCCCAGTGAAGGGACGGCCTGTGAACTCCGGGTCTGGTTCTGAATACCCTCACGATGCCCAGTGCAGAAAACAGGAAACATCCGTTAAAATGGGAAATGGCTGTGGGCCAAATGACTGTAATTCCTCATCTTACTGAGAAGCTGGCATGGCCTCGGGCCTCCATCCACAGCCTGCCGCCTGGCCGCCTCTCTGCCTGGGTAATTTTGCCCTTTACTTCAGGGCGGCGCATTGCCTCGCTGGGAGGCTGTCAGGCTGGAATTGCTACCTGTAAGGGTGCTTAGAAAGGGTGCTTTTAAAGAGCTGCTTGTTTCTTCCCCGTCTCTGGGTTAAAAGCAGTCTCTCAGTCTCTGGTTTCTAGGTGGGCGAGATCCAGCACACAGAGACTCGCAGCCCAGCAAGAAGTGGCATAGCCATTATGATGCTAGACGGGTCAACAGAGGACATTCCCCAACGCTGGAGAACCAAACAGGAAGTTTGCTCTTCAATCCTCCCCCAACCCCACCATTCCTTGAGGGTCCTCTAAACTGTTGGGGAAGTTTTGCCGTCTGCTCAAGCTACAAATAGAGATAATTATACCTGCTCCCTGCCTGCCTCACCAAGGTGCTTGAGGACTCACATGGGATGCTAAACGGCTCAGTGGTAAGACACTGGAAGCCATACCCCACTCAGAGGTGGTGTCATTTCTCTCACTGGATAGAGATCTGACTGACGGAGTTGGGCCCATTCCCTTTGGAAAGAGGACAGTCTTCCTGCGTGACCTGGGCTGCACTCGGATGGGGATTCCATTTTGGCTGCCGATGTCCTTTCTCCACTGCTAAGTGCTCTCAGCCTTGCGCCCCTGGCCTTCTCTCGGCTGCCTCTATTTTCCCTATCTACCTATTCCGTCTGGTGTTTCCTGCCTCCCCCTTGAGAAAGTAAGCTTGGTGAAAGTAGGAGTCTTGTCTTTGTGGTCTGCGATTGTTACCCCCTGCGCCTAGAACAGTGCTTGGCCCTAGTAGGTGCATAACTATTGGAATGAATGAATGAATGAATGAATGAATGAATGAATGACATACTTCCCATCCTTAGTTTTCTTCCCTCCCATTTGGTCCCTATTGTGCACAGCCTCACTCAGACGCCTTTGGCAACAACTTGTTAGTAGCCAATGGAGGACTCCCATATGGATGTTCCTGGCTCCTAAGTTCCTGAGCTCTAGATCCGAACACCCAGTGCCTATGTGGAAAAGCTGAAGAAAGCTTAATAACGATTCTGGAACCCGAGTGTGTGCCTACTGGTGATGGATCTGAGGGAAGTAATGTAACTTCTCTGGACCTCCTTGCCCATGCAGCAGGGAGTAGTAATAGTACCAATCATAGAGGGTTCTTAGGACGGTGGAATGAGTCAATGTATGTAAGGGGCTTAGAGCGTTGCTTGGTACACCGTGAGCCCTCAGCAGAGTTCAGTGGACGGGGGTCTCATTCTAGCTTAGTGATCCATCTGGTAAATCGGGGTGATTGCCTGCTGCCTTATTTCCTGGTGGAAAGAAGGGGTGGCGCTCTGCTGCATCTTGAGCTCTCTTCTCCCAGTGCAGTGCTGGCTTATTCTTGTGGCATTTGGACCTGGCTATTCATGCCTCCCTGCTCAGCTCCAGAAAAGTGGCTTTCCTAACCCTGCAAAGTGGTGGCTGAAACAGTTCACAGGCTGTGAGGCCTTTCTTCGGCCTGCAGACTCCCATTTGCTCACCTCCCACAAGCCATAGGACACACACACACACACACACACACACACACAGTACAGGTTCACTTCTCAAGCTCTGGCTCTTGGAAAGCCAGTCCCTTCTTTGGCTGTGAGAATGATTTAGGCAGCAGATAGTGGGTTGTGCTCTGATAAGAAAAGACCCCCTAAATAGGTAGGCCCGTGCTCATTTTGCGGTCTTGTTTGTAACTATAGTAATGTCACAATACAGTTGAGATTTTCATCACACTGGCCAGGAAATTCATAGTGAAGGTTACTACAGCAACCTTAACTCTGCTCTGGAAAGCACACGCCTCACAATGGGCCCTTTCAGAGACTGGCCTCGGAGTTGGGCAGTGATTCAGTCCATTCAGAACACAATGGGGCAGAACAGAATGGTAAGGAACTAAACATTGTTTTCAGGCCTCCCATTGCCATCTGTGGCCTTGCACATTGTAGTCTATCCTTGTGCCCAACTCTCGTTCTGTTTCTGCCGTGGCACACTTCAGTTTCACAACGCGATTGCCGGCCGGTCAGAGTGCATCTCGTCGAAGTTTAAATAATGGTCGCTCTATAGCCCTGCGCCGACTCACAGCCAGAGATGCTACAGAAACACCGTCAAGAAAAGGAGGTGCAGATTTTTGATTTGGAGACAAGGGAAACACCAGTTGGGTATGTGTTAGAGCATTTGACCCACTCTTCAACACTGATCAATTGGCCTTGAAGGCCTGTGAAACAACCATGGATTTTTTTTTTTTTTTTGGAGAAAAATTTTAATGACAAAAGTAAAGTAAAACACCCTTTGCCTTTATTCACAGCCACTCAAAACAAAGCCACCCAACAAACATAATTTGCCCACTGATTGGAAATGCTTGGTCACTTACATTTTCTTTTAAACTAGAGAATGTTCTGTAGGCTTTTCAGAGCTGAATTTAGTAGCCACTTAGCACGGAACTGTAGTTATAACAAAAGAACTATGGTTTCATTAAGAATAGAAGTTGAAAGGAAACCTTTTTCTTCTTTAAATGTTTTTCCTTTAGAACATTTACAGTATTTTATTTATTCATAAGGCTGGCCCTACGATCAAAAAACTTTTCTTTGTGGTATATTTAGATCACTAGAGTTGTTTTATTTTCTTTCCCTCTTTAATGTTTCCCGCATGTTTAATTTAAATCTTTTGCCTTTTATCTTAGGATCTCAAGCTATTTCTCTCTTTTCTAACCTTTATACTCTCCTTGCTCCACTAAATTAAAAAAAAATTGAAATGAAGTTTCTCCTAAGTGCAAAGCTAGTTAAGCTACACCTGTACCTTAAACCCAGCCAAACACCCTCACACATGGTGGTGAAATCTTTTGCTTTTGATTCCAGTGACCACGTGGGCACTCCCAGGTATCTCGGGTGTTGGTTATTTGATCAGTAAGTTGTACTGCACTTTTGGCCCAACTCCCAGGAAGAGAGGGGTCACAGCCAGGGAGGATATCGGGACTGCTGGCACTCCTTTTTCTCATGTTTTGGGTCTCGGGACTCAGGTAGAAAGGGACTTTTGTGCACTTGGGAGCAGAATGAAGTAAAAATCTTTTCAGCATTTTTGCAGCTAGAAACCATGCAAATGTTTTTGCAAATCCACTTGCGACCTTGCCGGCAGTTTTGGAGCACAGCCCTCTTTGGGAAGTGGTGATACTGACATCTAATTTCTGTCCACTGTCCTGCCCCAAATGGAGCACACAGTTTCCTCCAGGGCTGGGTGTGTGCGACGTTCTTTCCCCCTCACACAACAAGCAGGTCGCAGTTTGTCTCAATTCCTTGCAGAAAAGGGATTTCAGTTATTATTGCGTTGGGATCATTTTGTGTCAGTTCCAGCCCCCTTGACTCTCATTCCTGTCCTTACTACAAGAAAGACCAGCGTTCACTACCTGCTCTTGACTTTGCGGGGCTGAGAGCATCCTTTGGTTTGACTTTAGAAGCTATGAAACAGGTTCCTACAGTGGATCCCTACCTGGAATTGTGTTGGCAAGTGATGTTGAACTTGCCTATTTTGTCCAAGTGAGAATTTCTGTGAGGTTATTTTTAAAACATTTCAATGACCTTATTGTGCTAAGAGGCACCTTTGCCACAAAAGGGAATCATCATCTATTCCCAAAAACTTTCTGAAGGAGAAGCCTGCAATTACTGAGACCTGAGTGTGGGGCTCTGTCTTTGAAACGGGCTGTGAGGAGAACTTTGAAGGAGACCATGTAAATGTGCCTAAAATGCCCCTCTGTGTATAAGCACAATCTCTTCTGTAGCCACAGCGATCCATCCAGCTTGCCACATGGCACCTCAAGGCAGCTTCCGGTGCTCTATGTGAAATCTCACTACCAGGGCTGTCTCCCTTGAGATATTTCCACAGAGTGGGGAATCCACTTCTTCTGTCTTCCACCGTGGCCTCGAAACCTGCTGTGGACTTCGAAACCACCAAACCCAAGTACAGATCTGGACTCCATGACTTTCTGGCCAACTTTTTTCATCAGTTACATGCGGGTCATAGTACCCTCCTTGGTTCTGCAATTCTTTTGAGACCAAATGAAACAAAGCACCTAACATAGTGTTTGGCACATAATAAGTGCTCAAGAAAAGCAATGTCCATGCCCTGTTCCCCAGACTTTGTGCAGCACACTTCCTGGTGATGTGGGTTGCCTTTGGGATCTCTATGATATTTCACAGAGTATAATGGGCAGCGAGGGGCAGCAATCACCAACAATGTCTTGGATGTTATATGGAGCGCTGAGCTTCAAGCTGGTGTGACTCACCCATGACCCATAATCACATCGGGCATGGTTACTTGTGTTTTGTTTTCCAGTTTAGTGACTCTGGCAGAAAAAAGTTACTGTTGGAAGGGGCACCATGGGATTCTCCAGCTAGAGATCTCTAGTCAGGCTACAGTCCTCTAAATTCTGCTGGCATTTCCCCTGATCTTCTAGAGATTGCCTTTCTCCCTCCTTCCATCCTTCCTTCCATCCTTCCTTCCTTCTTTCCTTCCTTCTTCCTTCCTTCCTTCCTTCCTTCCTTCCTTCCTTCCTTCCTTCCTTCCTTCTTTCCTTCCTTTTTAATATATTTTTATTGATTTCAGAGAGAAAGGGAAAGGGAGAAAGAGATAGAAACATCAATGATAAGAGAGATCAGTCTCTTAACTTCCTACCTTTTCTGCAGCAATGGTCTTTCTTCTATTCTGCTGTAGAGGATCCCTAGTCTCAGAGAATCCTGTGCTCACATGGCTCATATATTGTGCGAGCATGCATCAATTGAGCATCATGAAGCTTTAGAAGTTCCATATTTCTTTATTGAATCCTGTCTCTGCTGTTACCTTCTTATTGGCCAGATGAGATAATGGTTCTCTGATTCTTTCTTGAAACCTCAGGTATCCCATCAGGGCACTATTCCCAGCCAGCAGTGTTCCCAGTTCACTTACTGTGATTAACAACAGCCTTCCTTAGCAGTCACAATTGGCCAGGAAGTGTAATAGAACTACCCATGATTATCTGATTTGATAGCCTCAGAAGCCCCAAATACTGTTATTATCCCCATTTTGCAGAAAAATAAACTGAGGTTTAGAGATTGGAATCCTTGCAACGCCCGTGTTACTAAAAGTCCTTGAAACATTTAACTTTCTTAGAGGTCTTTTTAGTTGGGGGGGTACTAAGCCCTTTATTCAATTAGAATCCCTTTCCCTCAGAGACAGAGGGTTGTCTCTCTCCCTCTGCATAACCTCGCTTTACCTTCCTCTCCAACTTCTGTATTTTATAGATCCATATTCACTTGCAATGGAACCTTTAGCATAAGCTCACACAGAAGCCCTGCTGATGCCCCAAACTGGTTTTATTGCAAACGCATCCCTGTAACTTGCTCACCGACTGTGGCGTGTGGGGTCACAGCAGGGAGGTGGTAAGAACCCCTTGGATTTCCTGTAGCAAGGACACATCCAAACAAGGTAGATTCTCACATCCATGTCCCTCCCGGCTGCACAGGCACCCCTGCCCTTGACACGTAGGCCCAGCGCTGGCCTTTTGCAGTCGGGGTGTGGCTTCTGAGAGATCAGCTGATAGCAGGGAGGAGCATCAGGAGTCCAATGCCAGCATTCCTGTCTGTCCTGGGGCTTTGCATGGAATCATCCAGTGCACACACAATTCCCCGCCCCCTCTGAATTCCTTCGGGTCAGCCCTGTTTTCGTTCCATTCCTGAGGCCCAAGGTGTGGGTTGTGAGAAGAAATGGCCCCAAAATGAAAGGGAGTGAGAGGATGGATTCTGTCTCCACACCTGAGGCTTTCCAGAGCTTGCAGGACCCTTGGTGACACTGATCCACGGTGTGGCTTAGTGGCTGCTCTGGTTGTTCTCCCCTGAGATGTACGCACAGAGCCTTCCTCTCTGCCAGTGGGATTGCTATCAGTTCTGCTGACTCTGCTGGTAAGTCTCTGCAGATTTTTCTTTTGCCTCAGAACAGCATTAGAGTTGGGATTTCTTTCTTCCGTGGTACGGAGCAGCAAGTAGTTCATTTTATGTCCTAAGGAATTGTTCAGTTGCCGCTCTGTCTTTATCACCATTTAATCAATAATACGAACACGAGTTATTGGCTGTTACATTTCTGTACCTAGTCAGCCTGCCTCATTACTTTGACCTATTAACTCAATTAAAGCAATTTACTGAGCAGCTATCATTGCTTCAGGGACTACAATTTTCAAAACAGAAATTAGGACACACAGTCAGATAGGGTTTTGTTTTCTTGGCTTATGATTCTATTACAAAACCTGGACCACATTTAGGTGTTTATTGAATAGAGTGCCTTAATTGTAAAGAATAAAGTTCCATGAAACTGACCTTGCCCTGGGTCACAGAGGTAGGGCTTGTGCTTGATCCCAAGTCTATGGATTCTAATCCACTGCTGGATTAGCAAATGGAATTGCCTTCCCCAACCTTCCTACTTGAAACAGGTGTGATGACAGGGAGGTCCCGAGGGTCCAAGCGCAGCTGGAAGGGCAGACTGACATCGGAGTGACTCTTCATCATTTAATTGCACCATAAATAGAGGCCAATATAGGATGTGTGCGCATTTTTCAACATGAAGGGTTTCTAACCATTTTGGTTCATTTTATTCTGTAGCTTGAAATGTCCTCACCCTGTGGTCAAGATGAGCTTGTTACCCTAACCTGGACAACAGTAGACAATTAAAAGAAGAGCTGTCTTCAGGCTCAACATTTCTTCCCTTGGATTTCCTGGGCTGTGGGCAATAGGAAAGCTTTTGAAACTTCTTTCTTCCTTGGGGCAGACTCTGGGCCCAGGACCCCCAGGTTCTCACTGTTGCTGCCATAGGAAGATGCACCCTTAGTTCTGAGATGAGCCCAAGTGACCTGGAATTCATTCACCAGACTGGCACTGCCCTGCACGCTGGGGACACGGCAGGAAACAGACCTGCCCCCATGGCCGATGCCAGGGCCCTGAGTTTTCTGTGTCGTGTGCAGTGCGGGTAGTCAGGCTGCTTGCTCTGTGGGCGTCCAGCTGCCAGCTTTGCACAGGTACCCTCCATACCAACAATAAGAGTGCCTGTTTTCTGGCGTGTGTAGATGAATGAAGTTGATACATGGTGCACAGTAAACATGCAATAAGGCAGGTACTGGGAACTTCAGAATCATTGCTGTTTTCCGTGGCACTTGCTTTATTACGAGAGGCAGTGACCATAATGGGTAAGGCCAGAGATTCGAGAGCTGCGCAGCCCGGGTTTGAAGCCCAGCTGTTGCAGCCAGGCAAGTTACTTAACTTCTCTGTGCTTCTGTTTCCTGCCCCATCAAGCTGTGAGAATTAAATAAAGATCATGTGTAAAATGTTAGAACAGTGCTGATATGTGACACGAATCAGCCGTTGTGTGAGAAGAGAATATTCACCCACAGGCGAGAGAGTTACGATTCTAGGTTTCCTGGAGACTGAGGGAGAGAAGGACACAACGTGCTGATAATATTGCAGGAAGTGCTTCCTGAGAGAGAAAGAATAAATCACAGGTGCCCAGGAGAGAGTTTCCCCCTCAGCCGAGAGGCAGACCCTCACCCTGAGGGCCACTAACATGTCCCACCAGTGGCGGGAAGGTTTCGGAGGAAAGAGGTTAGGATGGGTCTTGGAACCCCAATGGAATGTGCAAGGGATGCAGAACATGATGCAGAGTAGTATCTGCTCATGAAAACAAAACCTAACCCCCTCCTTCCCCTCCCTACTGTCTAATGAGGACTCTGCCTCACCAGGTGAGCTTGTCCACAGCAGGGAAACATAGGTTTGGGAAATACAACAGTGGTCATTTAAACTCCACATGGCTGGACTTGAAGTCGGTGGAAACAGGCCTAATAGAGAATGACAGCAGGTCCCCATGTGTGGATCAGGCACCAGGCGGGTGGTAAGATCAGGATGTGCAGCCCCACAGTGTGTGTTTTAAATCGTCCATCTTCCTTGTTATTGTAAGACATCCCCACGGAATAAAACTAACGCCAAACTAGGGGTTTTTAGGGATGATTGTTTTAGGATTTAGCCAAATTACAAAGGACAGTTTATAGAAAAATTTGAAGCATAGGACTGGTGGAATGTGCCCTATGGATAAAATTATAAAAAGTTAGTTATAAAATTAGTTGATATAGATAAATTATAAAAGTTTTAAAAGTAGTTAAATGATGAAGGTTCAGGAAATATGGAGAATAGTGTAAACAAAGGTGAGAATTCATCGTTCGTGGGGTGGGATTATCACACGAGGGATGAGGGTGGCCCACCTTCCTGCTCCAGGTGGCCTTAGCACTGAAAGAACTTTTAGGTTGAAAGAGATCAATTCTGAATGTGCCTTTACAAATCGAAGAGGGAATCACTCTGCGAACTTGTAGTCTGGCAAGGGGCAGCTGTTATATGCAGCTTGTCAGCCAGGACACCCACCCTCTTCCTGTTTGGGATGGGTATGGGACACGAGCTACAGAAGTTTTCACAGAAAAGCCTTCAGGACTCAGCTATCATCACCTCACCAGTTAAAACCACCAGTTTCTGAAGTGGCATGAATACATGGTACGATGCTCCCAGAGCAATCGAAACCTTTCTAATAGTTTACGTCTTCGGTGATGTTAAACATTGACTTAATATTAGTAAAGCGCATAGAACAGTGCCTGTCCCTCGTAAGTGTTGTGTGCCATAATTCATCAAGCCTAAGGTGCTAGGATGTAAGAGAGATGTCATTATTTTATTTTTTCAATTAAAAAAAACACAAAACACTGCACTTAAGCATCTATATATATAAAAGCCTAAGTGACCAGACAACTGGACGACCCAACGACCAGCTGGTAGCTATGATGTGCACTGACCAGCAGGGAGTAGACACTCAATACAGGAAGTGCCCCCTGATGGTCACTGCACTCCCACCGCCAACCTCCCCCTCCCCCAGCTGGCCAATCTCCCATGGTCCCTCCCCCCAGCCGGCTGGCTGGCCCCTATCAGCCCTGATCGCCCGCCAGTCCAAGGGACCCCACCTGTGTACGAATTTGTGCACAGGGCCTCTAGTTGATAAGACACATTCTGATTTCAGAATGTTAGGATGAGAAAACTCTGCGTCCTAGTATTGATGGAATATGTTCACTGTTCATTTAGAACATCTCAGATATCTTTTCATTGATATGGAAAATGTTCCTTTAGGAGCCGCATTCCCTGCTTGCGGTTCTTTGTTATTTAAAGAAGAGTTTGCTGAAGCTGGAAGTTGGGATAAGCAACCAGAATGGGAGGCCTGAGCTGACATGGAACAGCAAACAATAGGGCAAACAGTGCATATATATTTCATTTCACTTTATTGATACTTTCGCATCCCTTACCTCATTTGATCTATTTTTTCCCATGAAAGCAGCTACATGTATGTGCACCTTTGTAAACATATGCCCAGTAGGAAAAAACATCTTTTTACATAAATAGCATCATTATGCAATTAAATAGCATCATTTATGCAATTAAAACAAAACTGGGACACCGTAACTCTTGTTATTTATTTATTTGTTTGTTTGTTTGTTTGTTTGTTTTTTTACAAACCTTTTTTCCCTTCCCCACTCAATGAGTCAAAACAGTGTTGCCAGCCTGACATGTACCCTCTGGTCTTGTCATCGTATAAAACCAGCTCTCCCCTGGAGGAGTGGCATTGGAAGTCAGATGTGGTGGAGCAGAAAGAGCAAAGAAAAGGAAACCAGAAATCCCGATGACGCATCTCAGCTCTGTCCCTTTGTTGCAGGGATTAACTAAGACATGTATGTGAAAATGTCATGCAAATATTGAACTTTTGTTTGGGTCACATATACTGACATGAATGAAACAAATGAGTGCATCGTCTACATTCATTGGGCCTCCCCACATACCCACGCCCACTCTGCACCAACCCCACAAAGTACCTCCCAGCCCCAGCCCCTCCAAGCAGAGTCAGCTTGGCATATTGTACTCCCAGACCTCAACCTCACCCTTTTGTACAATAGTAACAGAGGGATGAATATTCGTGTCTTGCAGGTGGTGTATGAATTAGATGAGACCATGTCAAACATTGGCACACATTTATGGGTTTAATGTCAGTTCCAGTTACCCCAAGGGTTGAGGGGAGGCAGGGTGTTGGTTGGCTACTGACTGCCCCCCACTCTTCCAGAAACACTCCTTCCTCACGCTTTGTTCACTGTACTTCAGCGCTCTCTCTCTCTCTCTCTCTCTCTCTCTCTCTCTCTCTCTCACACACACACACACACACACACACACACGCACACATATACTTGCTTCTAACATACATCTTTACATCACCATAATAGTGGGGAATGGATCTAATTCCATAAAGTTGAAATACATTGTCAGCCCAATGCTGGTTTGCCGAGCCTGGGACATAGGAGACAAATAAATATTTATGGTAGATGATCCCTCCTCCATCATTTGCAATGGAAGTAAGGGTTTCGTCCCAGTCAAATAGCAGAACTGCAAAAGGTAGAATTCCCAGACTGTCAATTAAAAGATTAAAGTCTAACAGATCGTTGTGTGCCTTTCCTGTTATGATTCACTGAGGTCAAAAGTAAACAAGCTCAGCTGTATGGCAGGCCAGGGTGACTGTGGCCCTCTTTCCACAGGAGGAATATGATTCATCTGCTTCTCAAGGTGATAGGCTCCTAATGCATACAGTTAACTAAACGCGATCCCAGGTTTTCTGGAAATCACATGTGCTGCCCTATGAGCTCGTGGACCAGCTAATCACCCCAGACATGCTATCCTCCTGCAGACACCTCCCAGCCCACCTTCAAACCTCGAACCTGCACAGAACCAGGCTTTGGGACAGCTCAGCCACCACCCCCAGGAGATGCTTGATTGTATTGGCATCATTTTCAATGTTTTCATCTATTTTTAAATTTTACTAAGACAGGCATACGGTGTTGTTTTTTTTTTTAATGTAAACTAGGCAGAAAGCTTTAAAACAGAGGGTAAAAGTCACCTCCCCAAATCCCATTTCCCCAATGGAACCTTGTGCATCTTTCAAGAAAGCAATTATAAAATGTCTTCTAAAAGTTTTAGACAAACGTGGTCTTTCCTTACTTAACCCACATGTTGACTGCTATTTTCATGAGTGGGCGTGTCCTGAAGATCCCCTGTCAGCACAGTGGGCTCCTCCCAGGGACTGCACAGCGCTGCTATGTGGGAAGGGCAGCCCTAGTCTAATCCATCCCCGGCCTGTGCCCACTTCCCCCCTTGGACACACTGCTGCGGGAACAGCCTTGTCTATAGATCTTGATATATCTGGAGGTAAATTCCTAGAAATGCAATTGCTGGAGCAAAGAGGGTGTGAATCCCGTTCGCGTTTAGTTAACTGTATGCATGTCCGTCTGCGGGACTAAGGTGTCTGTAGGACTAAGGTGTCGGCACCTACTTCCACGCCGCTGTCTAGAAATACTTTGCAGTCTGCTCCTCCTCAAGAGCGTCAGATGTGTGACCACCATCCCAGGCCCTGCCCAGCACTGGGCCTGCTGTGTTTACACAGCCTCCCTTCCTGGGCTCTGAAGGCTGTGGTTACCCAGGGCCTGCTCTCCTCCTCGCCCAGGGTGAGCCTGGGAGGGAGAGTGCTCGCTGAGATCCTGAGAGTCTGCGGACGGGAGGGAACAGTCCTGGCCTCTGTGTGGACTCACCTTTGCTCTGCCCCGTCCCCACCCTGGTCAGCACACAGCAGGGTGTGAATCTGTGAGCCAGGCTCCTCCCCGCATTCAGGACCCCTGTGTCTCGGCGCCACCTCCTAGATGGGAGGAACAGGCTGGGCCTTTGTGTGGGTGTGGGCGCACCCCGGTTTCTAGAACTTGTGTGTGAGCCCCTTGCTTTTTAACAAACGGGATCATTAGTCATTACATGTGGACCCGAGAGGGTCTGCATCGACATAATTTTCATGGTTTATTACTTTCCTGGTCATTGCTCAGCTGGCACGCCACCGGCTCCCCTCCTTCCTGCAGATAGCTCAGCTGGGACTGCCGGGAAGTGCAACACCTGCCGAGTCCCTCCTTGTTTCAAAAGTGGCTCAACCACAGGCAGCCCACAGCACTGCAAGACACAGCATTTGCTGAGGTGACAGCCTGGTAAGCCGGCCTTTGCCACCTGAGGAAGGTGATCCTCCTCACACCGATGGAGGTCCCTGTCACTGCCCTTCCCCCTCCCCACACACAGGGCAGCCAGCTCTGCCCCCACCCTCCCCATCAGGAGTGTGAGGAAGGGAAGGGCCAAGGTTGCAAACATCATTCACATTCTCGCAGTTGAATAACAGCTTATAAATAGCTCTTCAGTTTCAATCAACTGTACTTATATTATCCAGAGGGGAAGAAATAACCTCTTTGAAGTAGGTGAATATTTATTGGCGTTAAAAGCAAATACACAAGCACATCTGCTGGCTAGTTCCTCTGGAACGTCAGTTTTCTATGCAGAGTAATAGTTGTGGGCGCCCAGAAAGAATAACCATGGAGGGGGCGCCACCAGGAACCCTCGTCCGGTGGGAGGGCGCCCGGAGTGCGACAGGCCCAGTGAGTCACGCTGTAGCTGGTGCTTTTTCTGCTGCTGCTTTGCCGCAAGAGGAAGGAGGAGTGGTGAGGTCGAGGTAATTTTGTAGAACTGATGCTGCATGTGGTTCTGAGAAAGCCAAATATATCGTATAAACTGCTTCCCTGAGCACGGCAGCATGGGTGGCAGGCCTGGCAGGGCCCCAGCCTGCAGCCCGAGCCAGGGCCCTGGCTGCATTTTAAAACGGCTTTCCCAGGAGCCTCTTAGACGTTGCTTTTACCCAAGGGCCCCCGTCTCCTGAAGAGAACGCAGATCATTTTTTAACGTGAATTGCAGAACGGCGCCCGTCTTGTTTCCTTCCTCACCTGCCCCTTCTCTCGAGGAGCCTCCTATTACCTTTTCTCTTGATCCTTTTGCCGTCTGATTAGGCGGCCTTTCTAGAAACCCTGACTCAGAATCCTTCTCCCCTTTGTCCAGACTCCCCCCAGAAATGAACTCCCGAGAAAGCTGGTTTGCCCTGAGTCTTGTCCAGCAGGATGCATGCAGGGTTTAAAGGGAAGGGAGAATCCTCCAATCTCCAGTCTTGTGTTACCTGCCATTATTTCTTACTAGCTGTACCCGACCATGCGTTGCTGTGGCTCAGTCTGGTTATATGGAAAAGAAAGAAAAGAAAAAGTGCACGTTTCTAACATGTTTAATTGCACAATGCTTGTGGGTATACAATGCCCCCTCCCGGGCCGCTGCCCCTGGCACGCCACCTCCTCCGCCCTGCCCAGCTGGTCTGGCCTCTCACACATGCACCCCTGCAGCCCGGGCCCCCCAGCGCCGGCCTGCACCCCCGCTCTCCACCGGTGGCCCACGCCCCACATCCGAAGCGGCCCAGCCGCTCCCGGCTCCCGCTGGCAGGGCCCTTCACTGAACCGCCCAAAAGCCAGAGGAAGAAGGAGCTGAGGAAGCTCCCCTACCCTCGCCC
>PVJC01001197.1:0-18249 GCA_004026665.1 Murina feae
GAGGGAGGGAGGGAGGGAGGGAGGGAGGGAGAGAACCAAGATTTAATGAAATCTCGGGAGTTTTCAATCTGCTTTCCTAATAAAGTTTACTCAGAAACATTGGATCGGCAGAGACCCCAGGGCTCTTTGTGTAAATTGAAAAGACTCCTGCGCTTGCTCCTGCTTTTATTATGGGAATCGCACTAAATGTGATAATTTTTGTGAGGCGTGTTTGCTGTCAGCTTCTAATTGTGCTTGTTCATAAGCAGCGAATAGGAACGGCCGTCTCAATCCATCTGTGATTACAGTCACCAAACATAGAAACCGTCCCACCAGACCTGAGGGAGAGACACCTCGCCTTTCAGTGTTCCGGATTGTGTAAACGCTGGGTCACAGCCTCTCGGAGGGAACGAGGCAGCAGCACCCTCCTTCCCACCCACCCCCTCCCCACCTCCAGTTCCAGCTCACAACTCAAGTGTCGTGTGATGCCATTCGGGGCTGCATTCTCTCTGCCCAAATCTGAGATGCCATGCTAGGTACTCAAACGTGGACCATGACCAGACTTACTGACCTACGCCGGCAGCTGTTATGTGGAACTCAGAATTAAGCTGATCATCCGTACCCCATGTGCACTTGGCTATACTTTGTTTTATACACATCTTCTCGCAGTGAAAGTAAAACTATCCTCCCAGCAAAATTCAAAGCTCTTTTAGGATTTCCTCTAAGTTTAGAACTGGGGGGAGGGGGAACCCTCAGTTGCCATTTAGTCCAAGCTTGATTGAACAGGTGCGTACACTGAGGCTCAGATAAACTGTCTACCCATTATTGTCTAAGGCATGGCCCTAAGCACATAGTAGATGCTAAATAAATCCTTGCTAGTGTGAACCGAGTTAAATTTCAGCCTGGCATTACTTTTTAGCACCGCTGGTGATTTGCCAGGAAAAGAACACATAGAGATCAAACTCAGAGTGGTACCAGTGACACCACGGTGATGACAGGAGTGGGGGGCAGCCGCATGGCCCTGCAGGCAAGGCACACGGCTCCCCGTCTCGTGTTGGCCTGGTTCTTGCCCTTCCAGCGGGACCTGGCTCCCACCAGGAGCTGTTCAGAGGCTGGATCCCTGCCTGAGATCCAGAAAATTCCCTGAAAGCGATCTACAGGGAGACTTCCAACCTTGCACCCCACACTCCAGATCTGTCCACACTTTTGCTTTGCTGATCCCTCATCATAAATGCTCTTACTGCCTTTACCTCTCACCCACCTGGTTCCCCCACCTCAGCATGTTTGTGGGTACAGACCTGAGTGCGGCCTCTTCTTCCCAGAAGTCTAGTCTTAGCTCTTCAGGGCCTCCCAGTGTAGACCTGGGGCAAGGCCCTTTGCCCTCATTGTCTCGTATAATTATCCAGAAAACCCCATAAAGTCATACTATTTTATCCCTTTTCCAGATCTGAAAACCGAGACAGAGATAAGTAAATCACCCTCACTCACACAACTAGTGAGTCACCACATCAGTGTCCACACCTCTTGGTCTGACCCCACAGCCTGAGGTCATGACTTCGCTCAGGACACCTTGGCCGCACCTTCCAAGGCTGTCGTTGAATGGAGTCTGGCTCACCTGAGTGTGGAGCTGAGGTGCCTGTGCCACCACAGGGGACATCTGCTTTGAGCTGACAACCTATTCGGTCCTGGGCGTTGGCTGAGATGCCGGCACCTGGTGGGAGCAAGGTCCCAAGCGAAGGTAAAAGCCTACAGAAAGGATCTGTCGGCTGGGAGCCCACAGTGAGGTGCTCAGCACATGAGTCTCTGAGGCTTCCCCCCCTTTGCGCTCTGCACATGTCCCCCACCGTGCCAAGTTATTATTTTTGGAGTGTTCAGGGCCTCCGTGTAGTGGGAGTCCCGCCTGGGAGGCCTAAGCCGGGCTCTCTGTAGGACGTGGGCATGTCCCTGCCTTGTGTCAGGGCTGTGAGCATGAGGGGCCAGGAGTGGAAAGGACTCGCCCTGGGGGACGAAGAGCGCACATAGCTTGGCGGGGAGGGAGGGAAGTCTGAGTAAGGCGCTGGGACACGGGTCCTCCCACTCTCTCCCACTCTCCCCCCCCCCCCCCCCCCCCCCCCCCCCCCCCCCCCCCCCCCCCCCCCCCCCCCCCCCCCCCGAGCCCCGAGGAACTCTGAGTCCAGGCAGAAGGCTCGGGAAAGGAGCAAATAAAAGAAAAGGGAGCTCATTCACCAATATGGCCATGAGCAGGGACAGCCCAGGACAGCACCCTGCCGTTCACTCCCCGGGGGTGGCACTGCTGCCTCACGGTCACAGCTCATGACAGCCAGCTACACGTCTGTCCAGTCACAGCAGAGCGTGCCTGCGTCTGAACACGCACCCCAACCGAATACCAGATTACTGACACCTTTTCTCATACATCTTTGTGTCACATTTGTCTTTCACGTTAAATATAATTTGTCAACCCATATTTCTACACAATTCTTGTGGTTTTGCACGCAGAGCTTGCCCACCCACCATCGGCCCCTTTGGGAGAAGAGCCCACCCAATGCGAGGGGCACTTTTCATTCAACAAGGAACCCACACACGACGGGGATTCGAGGGCCACTTGGCTGTGGCTCCTTGAGGCCCAGGGCTCCCCCAAGCTCCCTTTCTTCAGGTGGCACAGCGGGTTCCCCCTTCCAGGACACCTTCCCCCTGAGGCAAAGCTCCAACTGCTGCAGGGCACGTGCACACAATTGTCTCTCTTTTTGGCCATTGGAATTCTCACAGGCCTGGGAGGAACCGATGCTCCATGCATGCTGATTGACCACTTTTTTGAAGAAAGGGATCACAAATAAACATTGTCCTGTTATTTGGGGGAACACAGGACTCTGACATTCCTTTGCCCCCTTTCGAGTTTCTGCAACATGAAGCGTGCAACAGGGTGCCCGTGCCCTGACCGGAATCGAACTGTGACCTCCTGGTTCACAGGTCAATGCTCAACCACTGAGCCACACCGGCCAGGTGAATTATAAAGCCTTTTAAAATAATACTCTGATGCACACGTCATGCTGCAGAAACTCAAAAGGGGGTGTGCAGGAGACAGCCAATCAATGATTCTCTCTCATCACTGAAGTGTCTATCTCTCTCTCCCTCTCCCTTCCTCTCTGAAATCAATACAAATACATTTTTCTGGGGGGAAAAAAGGATTTATAATTGACATCTGAAAGCAGGTTTTTCTCGGCCTTCGCCTTACAGCTACCATTCAGAAAAGAAGGCAGGCTCCTCAGTTTGGTGACCACACTCACTGTCTGTCTGTCACTAGCTCCTCTGGTGCCACCATCACCAACTGTTCCCTTTGCCTCTCCGCAAACAGCTTGAAGAAAGAAAAAAAATCCGAGCGTGCCACCAAGACAACAGACTCTAATTGCTGTTTTTTATTCGAGCTTAATGACTCTCTCCTTACAGCTAACCCGTAATTACTGTTCAGAGTTCAGTGCATTCATTCAGTAATAGTGAATGATGCATTCCCCCTCACATATCTAATTTAAATGGTCTTTTCTAAATGGTAGCTATGACATGGTGACAAGATAGTACATAAGCTCAGATTTCTGTGGTTGCTAAGTACAAATATTTTGATAAGTGCAGCTAATATGAGATATTTCCTCTTAGCTGGGTACGATACACACTGAAATATGACATTGGTACCATCTGTTCTTCATCATAAATATAAATGAAGTGATAATGAGGAAAACGTGATAAGGACTATCAGGATGATTGCACTCCGATGGTTTAATTTGGATCTTCATTAATCTAAAAATAAAACCCTCTATGAACGACAAATGAACACATTTGTACTGATGCCGTGCAAGTCTTTTAGGATGTGGCTATGTTCTCGCCGTTTAAAATGAGACGTGAATAATGCAAAAGGGACTTTTTAAAGCTCCTATGGAGTTCTTTGTTCAAATCATTAGCACACCGTTCCTGAGGGTCTGTCTCCAATCCGGATGCCCCGGTGGTGGTGAGATGGACGCAAAAGAGGCCTCACGCTTTCTCACTGGGTGACCTTGGCCAAGTTACTTCACCTCTCTGAGCCTCCATCTCTCTCTCTCCCAATGAGAGCTCTGTGCCACCCTAAGGCTGGTGCCCAGCACAGTGCTTGGCCGCACTTAGGGCTCAGTAAATAGACCATGAGCTGACAGGCCAGCTCCACCAGCTGTATTTAAAACCAACCCCCACATCGGAAACAGTGGCTGCGGGGTCCAGCTGGTACCCCGTTCCCAGGCATTCCCTGCTGATCCCTCACCTTCAGGGCCCTTCCTGCTCCTTCCCCCCTTTAGAGGCCTTTCCCACCCTCGAGGGAAGGCTCTGATCAAGTCATGTCTGCAGCTTTCACTGATGCTTCACCCAACTTCTGCCCCCGTGTCCCCCCCCACCCCACCCCCCGTGTGACTCTCACACGGGACCTCTTGCCACTGGCCGGCGCGGTAATGTGACTTTTCACATCTGTGGCTCACATCCCAAGCTAGAGCTTGAGCTGCCCCAGCTCGGCGTCTGTCAGTCATCCTTCTAACACTGGGCTACGAGTTCCGCAGGCCTTCATAGGTGGGACTCAAGGATTCGGTTCAGTGGGTGATGAAACAAGCCAGCGATGCTCCAAGATTTAGGGCTAAAACTTTACAGTTCACGTGATACTATCCTGAGTGTTTGGAAACTCATTCCTGTGTGTCTCATGGAAATGGCTACGGCAAGCTTCTATCACTGAAACTCAGCGTTGTTTCACTCCCGGAGCTTTGCCTCTGCTCGCCATGTGTGGACGAGTAATTCTGGAGTCTGCAGGAGAGGTGCAAGCAAAGTCCAGAACGATGAAGTCAAGCACAAGACACTATTTGGGGCTCTAACGAGGGAAACACATGAACTGTTTAGGGGAAAGCATGCCTAATTCCCCAGTGTTCCCCGTGGCTAGTTATCTGACGCAGGGCCTGGCCTACTGGGGTGAAAAGTACAGATAATACACTGGCATGTGCCACAACTGACGAGGCACAAAGATGTTATCCTGTTTCCTAATGAAAAAAATAGCAAGTAAATAGAGTGTGTAACACATTACCAAGTTTCAATCATTGTTTCTTTCGGCAGAATTCGGCATCAGGTTCTACATTCATTAAAAAGTGACCTGAAAACACTGTGAATAAATTTAACAAGGAGTATATTGGCTTAATGATCTCTTTAAAGTTCAGTTATTCTGCTGTATCTAGACTCCCGAGTACATTTCACTCATTATCACTCTTGTTAGGATAACACTTCTTTATAAGCACTCAAAACACTTAGATATTGAAAAGGGTGTCTTCATGAGGGTGGAGTGTGGTAACTGTAGTTAAATCCATCTATTTCGTATAAGCTGTTTACATTTTGATAATAAACTGAATCAAGTAATCTTGGGCAGGGGACGGGGGGGATGACCATTTCATTTAGGTGTCTCCGTAGTTCCAAGTGGGGCTTTATTTCCGACCTTGATCCCTCATAGAGAGGTTTCAATATTTCAATACATAGCCATTATAAGTTGTTAAAAAAAAACAAATGAAACCCTTATTATTCCAACCTCATGTTGTAATTAGTCCTCCTACCTTATGAATAAATGGAAAGAGAACATCAAAACTCCAAGGAATCTCTGCTGATCACAAGCACTTGCACGCTTCCTGTGAATACAAGTCAGAAAGTTGGATTAAGAACAACTCTTGCGATGGGAAGCTGATTATTTATTTTTAAAAAGGTAACATTCCTGTTTTCTGCAATTAAACTATTTTCTTGCAGAGCAACAGGCATAGAAGAATCACACGTCCACAGTGATTTCTTTTTCAAAGAAAACAATTAGTAGCCATATCAAAAAAGTTAATTCAGATTAATTAAAGAACAGCCATATCAGTTAAATATAATACTTCTTCTTTCACTTAACTGTGTGTATACAAAGTGTTACTAAAAAGTATTGGGCTTCAAGATAATAAAGAATGACAGTTGAAGGGTCTGAAGCTTGGAAGAAAAGTTTAGGGCCTGTAGCCATTTTAATTGCACATAATTATGGATAAAGAAGTGGAACAATTTGATTTCTGAGCCTAAATGCCATGAGAAGACTAATAAAAACAGAATCAAAATTAGTTATTCAAGTAAAATGGCAAGAAGATGTTTTTCATTCCACAATATAAATGGAAATTAAGTGAAATGCTGAATAACTTCGGTTCCATCATTTCATTTATTGGACACAATGATAATTCAAGATCTAGCAGAAACTAGTGATGGATATTTAGAAAGAGTGGAACATACTTTTGAAATATTTTATTTTTCATTTAGAAAATACAGAAACGTATTAGGAAGGAAATTAAAATCCACCTAACTTTGTACAGAATATCTCCAGAAGGAAGTGCAAACTGGTAATGGTTGCATTCTGGGGAAGGGAGCTGACAGTGGGGGGGGGGGGGGGGGAGAGGCAAAAATCTTAAGCTTTTATTAGGTTAAAATGTTATTTTTTTAAGTTAATTTGATTTATCTTTAAGAAATGATTCATAATCATATCAAAGGTTAGACTATTAACATTGGGGTATACCTCCAACCTTTTTCTATAGACTTACATACTTTTTTTCTTTTCCAAAATTGGGGTCATTGTATATTTTATAACCGATTATGTTCTGAGCTTCTCCCGTGTTAAGTGTTCTCCTAAGCTGGATTTACTAATAAGCTAATAGTGTTCATTTGTGGATGTATCACTTACTTAACTAAATCCTCTGTGGTTAGGAGCTAGCAACCTCCCATTTTCCATTGATTTACATAGCTCTGCAGTAAACATTTGTGTACTTAAGTCTTTCTATAACCCCCTGATTATCTTCATAAGATCGATCTTGTGGATATCACTTGTGGGAATAATTAGAGTTGAATTATTGAGTCCAAACAAGTAAACATTTTAGAGCTTTTGAAACGCATGACCAGCCTCTATTCCTAAAAGAGGTTATCAGTGCACATTTTCCCAGAAGTCCATGGGAACACCTTTTTCCCAGCACGCCCAAACCCTAGGAGAGACTCTGGGAGGATGCTCAGATGCACACTGGTCTACTGAAATTTTCCAACCAAAATAGGGACTTCCAAAGAGCCATGAGTTCCACAAATCTTCTAAAATGTGGATGCTGTAGAAATGCTGTCCTAGTTCATTCTACAAACTACATGTTCTCTCTTTGGGGTTTAAATGAGGTGGGATGGGCCCTACATCTCCCACTGCGAAGGCAGACTTCCCAAATGCCAAGAATGGGTTCTCTGCTTTGAGAGCTGAAAGTGCTTTTTGAACTACAAAGTGTTCCAGAACAGTAGGTCCTGCAACTCCCTCACCCAAGTCTTCAGTCGTTGGCGCCAAGAGAGAATCTAAGATTGAGGGTCATATACACCCTCTAGGAATTCACCTTCCAAAAGGTGTAGCCTGTCTCACTTCCTTAATGGTCTGTCACCCCTCAGATCATCTCTTTAGGGAGGTGCAGCAGACCAGTAGAATGCCTTGACTGTAGTCCCCCAAGGACAGTTAGCAGAAAGGACTGTAATCTGCTTGTTAGCTTAGAACTAAAACATATGCCTTTAGCCTGGCTGGCATGGCTCAGCGGTTGAGCATTGGCCTATGAACCAGGAGGTCACAGTTCTATTCCAGGTCAGGGCACATGCCTGGGTTGCAGCTGGATCTCCCAGTGTGGGGTGTGCAGGAGGCAGCCAATCAATGATTCTCTTTTATCACTGATGTTTCTCTCTCTCTCTCTCTCCCTTCCTCTCTGAAGTCAATAAAAATATATATATATATATATTTAAAAGTATATGCCTTTATGGTAATACAGTAGTACTGTTTCTTTGATGAATTCTGAAATAATAGCAAAGCACAAAGAAAATAAATATTACCTTTAATTGCACCATTCAGAGATCAGCTGTTAATATTTCAGTGTATTTCTGGTAACCTAGTATCCAATCTTCTGTATATATGCATATTCTTATTGTGTAAATATGGGATAATATTATGCATGTTGTATTGTAACCTGCTTTTTCACTTAATGTGTCATGTACGGTTTTTCCAAGTCATTAAATAATATTGCAAAAATATTTTTGATGTTTGATAGCTTTATAGTATTCTGTCACCTGGATGCATCATTTTTTAAAAACCAATTCCCAATATGTCTTTCCAAATTTATCTATTAACACATTTTTTGCGGGAAATGAGTAAACTCGTCCTATCGCTTTTTATACTTAAAGTAGGATCTCTCTTACCCATCCTATATAATAAAGATGTAATATGCAAATGGTCATTACGCCGTGAAGTGTAACAACCAATCTCATAACTGGATCATGGATCAGCAGGAGGGTGGGGCAGTGAGCTACAAGCCGGTGGCAGAGAAGCAAGCTATGAGGGGGCGGGGGACCGAGGTATAGGAGGGCAGAGCAGCAAGCTACTGGCTACAAGTGAGTGGCAGAGAGCTACAGGAGGAGGCAGCAGGGCAGCAAGCTATGGGGGACATAAGGGAGGGGGAGCTACAGGAAAGCAGAACAGCAGGCGGAGAGCTACTGGAAGACAGCAGCGAGCTGCTGACACAGATTCGTGTGCAGGGCTACTAGTCTGTACAATATTTAGCAAATGCCCCAGACACATGGAATGGTCATGAGCTAAACCTAGTATCCTTTGAAAAGGCTGGATATGGGTGAGGTGCTTTAAAAAAAAAAAAAGTTCAGTAATTGTAGGAGAGAGCCAAAATTAAATCTAGAATAATTTTGTATTTATGTTACTTTGAAATTCTTGCTCCAGTTTAAAGAAATTAACTTTGGTAATGATAGGCAATGCCTTGTTCATTTACTGACTATGACAAAAACAATATGCAATGTAGTCAACAAGCCCATACTCACAGAAGAGGCCTTGGCCTCCTATCAAAATACGAGTGAATTAAAGCACATATATATGTTTTAAGTAAAAATAAAAATATTTTGAACAAAGTTCTCATATGTCACCTTTTATAATTCCCTGCTTTGGCCAACTTTTTCAGTTAACTGGCTGATAATCAGTTTTAACTTATCAGATAAGATTTCTGATCCATGGATAGCCTTGTAGAAATACAGCTTTATAAATGGAATGGGTATTTCCTTTAATTTGTTGCTGAAACATGTTGGCTCCAATATACCATGAAAACTAACTGAACATAAATAATTTAGGTGATTTGTGAGATATATGGGCATTTTCTACTTCTCCTTTTATGAATTTACAAATGGCCATTTCCCTCCAAATATGAAATCCCTGCCCTGGGAAAGCCCTGTTTGTAGTTAGGAGAACTACTTCTCATTTTTGGAGACTTTTATGTGAGCACTCAAAGGCATCTTCCCTGTGCAGATAACGGCTAGGCTGAAGGACACTTGGATGTTGGCAGTGCTGGGGAAACATCACATCAGGGAGTGGTATTCTTTCTTGTCAGAATCAACCCACCACGAAAACAGCAAGTTAAACGATGTCCCATTTGCCAGTCTCTAAATCAGCCGTTCTCAACCTGTGAGTCGCGACCCCTTTGGGGGTTGACCGACCCTTTCACAGGGGTCGCCTACAACCATCCTGCATATCAGATATTTACATTATGATTCATAACAGTAGCAACATGACAGTGATGAAGTAGCAACAAAAATAATGTTATGGTTGGGTCACAACATGAGGAACTGTATTAAAGGGCCAGAAGGTTGAGAATCACTGCTCTCCATGGTATGGCAGCCCCAGCTCATTGAAGATGCCGTGAGTAACCAATAGAAAGAAGTGCATCTAGAACTTGCTACATACAGAGGGAATCAAAAGTGATCTGGAAAGTTACCCAGTGATTCTGTGATATGAGAAGCAATTTCATTATTATAACTTTTTATACTATAACAACAGTGTGCTTCGTTTAAAGTTCTTTAATAGCATCAGTTATTGTTCCATCTTGAGCCTTTGGAAGTAGATCACTGTTAGGCAATGGTTAATGTTATTAGGATAAAATCCTCCCTATTTACCATCAAATTTGATTTTCTCTTCAGATTCTCTTCTTCTTATTGGATCATTTAATCATTTTCCATCTCCACCGTCAAACATCTGTTCTGATTCCCATTCCACCAGCTTCTCCTTTCGTGCTTTCTCTTTCAGCTTCAATTAGGAGTTTGCTAATGCTCGGTTCTCCACTCAGATCTTGGACCTTGCGATTAATTTTAATCAGGCTTGTTAACACTTTTTTTTAATATGTAAGAAATAAGCAAATATGTAACTAAAAGCCATTTATGTCTTTTATGAAGGTAACAAATATGCAATTAAAAACTCCTTCTCTGGGTGACTTTGCAATAAATTAACTTGTTTTGTCACTATTGTGCCTGTATAATGTCATTTTCTCTGGAGTTTTGACAGTCAGATTTTTTTTTTATCCGTGGCAAAATTAGCAAGTAATATTAAGATCTAAGAAATGACAATTAGTTTGTGAATTAGGTGGGATATGCAATGTGTTAATTATTGAGGGACCCGGCTGCATGCAATTAAAATTTAGCATCCAGAGAATGATAATGTAGTAGGCTTCTGAGTGTCTAATGAAGCTAACAGTGTTCATTACCAATAAATTAATTCTCAGCTGCTTTAACCAGTCTTGAAAATGTCTATACAGAGGAAAAGATCGTAATAATCATTATTGCTCACAAATAGAATAACAACATGGAATCTTGAAAGTGTATTAGCACTACCCTTGATTGTTAGAGGTCCCTGCACGCTGACAGGAAATCTTACCAAAGATTCAGAAACAGGGTGGCTCACGGAGGTCTCTGCTTCTCCTAAAACCCTCTTTCAAGTCACCTAAAGCAGCAGTCGCCAACCAGTGATCCCTGAGGTCCGAAAGGTTGGTGACCACTGATCTAAAGGTCAAAGAACGACAGAAGAGGGAAGAGCATTGAGACCAGAGAAGGATCAGGATATCCTATGTTTGCTTTAATGGACCCCAAATTTTTAATATGATCTAGAAAATATCTTCTTAACTTGACCTAATTGTACTCTTGATCTAATTTGTAATTTGGAAGCTCAGTTTCATGTCAATTTCCTTCTTCAATAGGTGCACAAATATTCTAGGAGCTGGAAAGTCAGTGACAAGTCGAATCTCAAGGAGACCTCCAATTTTGCAGCGGATAAAACAGAAAAACAAGTCCTTACATTACAGTATCGTAACTGCCCTGACATAGAAACAGAAGTCTGATTTACAGCCTACAAAGTCCTTCTGTCCGCTGAATGGAGAGTAGATGGTCAGAGACAAGAGTGGAAACAGGAAGACCACCCAGAGCATTACCTTGGTCCATGAGAAAGACGGTGGTCTATACAACGGTGGTAGCACCTGGAGAGACAAAAAAGGCAGAAGGACTGAGTTCTATTTGGGAGGTACAATTGTATCCAGGATTTGGCTTGAAACATGAGAGAGATAATACTATTGTTACCTGATTTGAGGAGGACTGGGAAATAAAGCAGGGGGTATGTTAAGACTGCAGTGCCTATGGGAGACGTGAGTGAGAACATCACGAAGGCTCTGGAGTTTAGAGGTGAGGTATGATTGGCTATAAAATGTGGGTAACCGTTAGCACTGAGATGGTTGTGAAGGCCTAGAACACATTAGAATACCCAGGAAGGAAGTGCAGAGAGAGAAGAGAGAACCCGGGAGCAAGCCACAAGTATCTGACATTCAAAGAACAAGGTGGCGGAAGAGGCACTGGCAAAGGAGACTGAGCAGGTCCAGCCGGAGAAGTCTCGAGACAAATAGGAAAGCACAGTGTCATGGAAATCAAGGGCGGACAGAGTTTCAAGGGGAAAAGAGACAAGTAATCTGATACTTATGTTAAGGTTATTCATTGAATCACTGTTGTGATTGCAGTAAATCAGCAACAACCTGGAAGCCCATCATGGGAGACTGAAGAAGTTGGGGTCTGTCCTTACGAAGGAATACTCCACAGCTGTAGAAAAGAAGGAATGATTTCCAAAAGGTGCTATTACAGAATTCACTAAGTAAAAACAGCAAGGTTCTTTCATGTTATTTGTACCAAAAAGGGGTAGAAGTACATATGGAATTACTAGAATATGCACTGAATATTTAAGCAAGATGCAAAATACACTGCCAAGATTGTTGTCTATAGGAAGGGAACTGGATGACTCCGGAACAGGGGTAGAAGGAATAAGCTTGCTTCTAATCTTGGTAATGTAGCTTTTAGACATTAAAATTTATATTTTATGCTATGTACCTTGACTAATCAACATCAAGAGATAATATATCTTCATGTTTATTATGTTGTTGTTTTCCACAGCCTTTTCGAGAGTTACAATAAGTACATTGCTTTAACACCACATTTACCACAGTCATTTAGATAAGTCCATGCTTAATTGGTTTCTATGCCCACTGTTTGTCCTTTTTAAATTTTCATCACACACATTTCCTCATCCGTGAGGTCTTTACTTTGCTCATCTCTCGTGTGGCTGCAGTATATGTTCATGTAATTTTATCACAAAAACTAGATAGATGAATATTTTCTGAGTCCTTAAATATGTGCGAATTTCTTTCTGTTACCTTCATACAAAAATAAGATGGTAGGGGTCTTCGTTCAGGTTCTGCCCCAAACAGCCTGAGACGAGGATTTTGGAGCTCTTCCCAAAACAGTAAGGAATAGGGGGAGACAGGAAAGATGGGAAAACCAATCATGGGTATACGCTTGAGCTGATTACCACTGCGAGCAACTAGGGTCCGATGCAACTGGGGATCCCTGGAAAATCTTGTACAATGGGTCTCAAAATTGTCCCACAAAGCCTGGGAAGCCGGGGCATTCATCCACAAACTTCTATCTCCAATTGGTCAAAATTCTCTTTTACTTCTGGTTTCTAGAAGAGCTCCCAGATAGTGTGAGTTGGGAGAGATGTCTGGGAACTGGAACTAGAGGCAGCTGAGATCACTGGTGGCTAGAGAAAACGGTGCAGCCACAAAAAGGATGTGCTACAGCTGACCACAGAACTCTTACATGGAAGCCCTTTCTACTCACAAACCTTCACGAATGTTGTTCCATTGTCTCATGGAATCTAGCACTGCAGAAAATTCTGTAGCCAACCTTGACTTTTTTTTCCCATTCTAGGCAACCAGAAATGCTTTTAAAATTCAAAAAGTGTCAAGATATGGATGTTTGTCTAGGGCTTAGCAATTTTTAGTTCATTTTACCTATACATGCAGCCCTCTTTCAGTTTATGAATTCAGCTCTTTCTTCAGTTCAGGAAAGTTTTCTTCTATTATATCTTTAAATATTTTTCTTTTCTTCAACAACCCCACGTAGACACATATAGCTCTGTAACAGTTATTATCTTTCTGATTAAGTTCTCCACTTTGACCTTTTCCTTGGCATTCTGTGGGAGTTTTCCCATGCCTGATTTCCACATGTGATATGAATTTTCAACAGTGTCCGTCTGCTTTTAAATGATCATAATATCACTTGAAGTTCTATTTTGGCATTGTTTCCATAAGTGGTTTTTCTACTAACTGTCATTTCTTTTCCTAGATTGCACATTGCATATCAATACTTTTCCTATTCTTATAAGGATTATATATCCAAAATTTATTTCTTCAAATATATATTCATTATCCTTTGCCTGCCACGTATCACCTCTTATGACACAGACCTTTTTACAAGTCCCTTGTTAGTTGCCTGTTTTGAGGCAGTTCTCCTGAAGCCTGTGATTTGTCTCAAGCAAGTAGGGATGGGGTGATATATAGTCCTGGGTTCTCCACTCTGGTTCCCTGAGAACTATTAGAATTGTCTTAATGTTTAAGGTAGATGGCTGGATGATGCTGGTTTGTAGAACATTTCAGCTTTCATCAATCTGTGAGAGCTGGGAGAGGATAACAGAGCCGCTAAGGGCTGGTGCAGACCCAGCAGGGAACTTTGTCCTTGAGCGACTTTCCTTTTTGTCCCTGAACAGTCTGTTGTAACCACAACACAGGGACCACTTTGTAAATCTGGTTTTCTCTAGGTGCTTAATGGGCCACTCTCCGGAGAGATGCCCCTTTCTGGAGCACCTGTCCACTCCGTCAGGGCCATGTCCCTTCCCTTCCCATCGGAGGAGGATGGGAGGCTCCCCTCCAATTCTGAGAGGTGCTCCCCACTAGTTTCTCAGGAAGATAAGTCAAAATTGAAATTGTGACTCCTTCCACGCGAATCCCATCCTCGCTACCCCAAAGGCAAGGCCAGTCACATGAGTATGCAGCCTATGGTCTGTCCAGATCGGCCCTATGCCTGATCCTGCTGTTACCATCTTTAAAGTCCCAATGATTTTTTAATCAAGGCCCTGAATTATCATTTTTCACTAGACCCCCACAAATTATGTAACTGATCCTGTCCAAAAGTTATTCCTTAAGGTTCATGGCTGAACAGTTCACCTCTGCCAGAGGAGCCCTAGACCCTTGATCCTGGTCATGCCCTATCGTCTGCTCCATTCAGTGGAAGTGAGGAGGAAAAGGGGTAAGTGGAACAAACACTGTGGGAAAGGTGAGAAGCTGGCTGCTTTGGCCTTGTGACACCACAAAGAAATGGTCTAGCAGAAGCACAACCATTAAAAGCAGAACCAGGCCTGGCCAGTGTGGCTCAGTGGTTGAGCGCTGACCCATTAACCAGAGGGTCACCAGTCCGATTCCCAGTTGGAGTGCATGCCTGGGTTGTGGGCTTGACCCCTGGCAGGGAGTGTGCGGGGGGAGGGGGAGAGCCAATCGATGTTTCTCTCTTTCGTTGATGTTTCTATCTCTCTATCCCTCTTCCTTCCTCTAAAACTCAATTTTTAAAATATTTTTAAAAAATAAAAACAGAACCAGAATGCCGCTCAGAAGCTAAATCTCCAGACGAAGCCCTGGACTATCCTCATGCTAACCCATCTCGCTGCTGAAACCCCACCAGTGAACTGTGATGAGCTATTTGGGGGAAGGATCTGACAGTCATGACCTGGATTTGAGTCCATCACGAACGTGCTCTCTTCCATTTCCTGTTGCCTTCCTCAGGCATCGTCCTCCCTCAAGTTTTACAGGCTAAAGCTGAAGGGCAGATTTGGGAAATGTCATGCGTCAGGTCTACAAGGCTGTGGCCTTACTGTATTCTGATAGTCCATCACTGAGCAAGCCTGCATCTGCTCTGAAAAACCAGAACCCACCTGCTCAATAAAATCCTAGTGAGCAGAGATGGTGCTCGCCTGCGGGCAGAACAAGCTGATTTATTTGCTAACATGAATCATTTGTTGTAATGAAAAGAATATCTAACAGTCCAGAGGCTGTGATGGGAAGATGGCCTCTCATTTTAAAAATAAATGTCAAGTCTTCACCGCAACATTTATTTTTGGTAAATGCTGAATCTCTGCCTGGGCATTTAAATAGCAGCAGGAGACCTTAATCAGACCCGTGGGGAGGGTGGGGGCGGGGAGGGCTCCGGGACTGGCTGGAGAGAACAATTGGCTTTTGTTGACTAAGAAGAAGCTCAAAGTGTAATGTTGACTACTGTATATTCCCTGGAGGGGTCCCGGGGGAAGAGGAGGGAGAAATGATTATCCAGCCATTTGGATGTGTATGTGCATTTGAGTCAAAAGACTGACCTTCTTGTCCACCTCCCTCTGTCGGAGAAGGAGCTCTGGAAGGTCATCTAACTCACTCTTTGTGTGTTCAGAGTCCACCAGCACACGCCAAGGCCAAATACACCGGCATAAACTACAGCGAAAGGGGAATCGGAGACACAGAACGTATTGTCTGGCAGAAGGAATGCATTTCTTACTCATTTCTGAGGCTTCTTCCCCACATGCCATTGAAAACAGCAACAACAACAGAACAAAAGCACAGCAGCCCCCAGTCATTTACCAACCTCCCAGGATGCTTTAGCACATAAATGGGTGAGGCTGATGCTGATGAACCTTTGTTTATAAGACAAAAGTGACCCAAGAGCTACAGTTGGTCGGCCCTGTTTTATACCAACGGCTATTAGAAAGCCCCCCGTGACTTCTTAGCTCAACATGGCCTTCTCTTTATCTCAATTTCAAACTTCACGAGACAGAAATGAAGCAGGAAACAAAATTCCACTCAGATGGTTCAAGGACAGAGATGTTAATGAAGAAATTATTACACAGAGGTGTAGGCAGGTAAAGGGAGCCAGCAGGGATGCTGACCAGCAGAACCAGGACACTGGTACCACCCGTAAGCTACAAGGGCAGAGAGAAGAAGTGGTGTTGGAATAGCCCTGGGAGAGGGGGGCACCATGCAAGGGACTCCCCGAGAAGAGCTGATGCCCTGGCACAGAGCTGCACTTTCTAGAGACACAGCCCCAAAGCAGGAGTTGACCCCAACCTCTTCCGCTTCCCTCCCAGTTTCCTGCCGGAACATCCCACTGGTCAGACCCTAAGGGAAGCCAGCCAGGAAGGGTGCCCTGGTGATGCCACCTGGAAAGGACACTCCTTCAGGGCACAGAGCAAGCGATGAGTGGTGGAGAAAGAATCTGGGGGCAGGGAATGGAATGCCAACCTGTTTTATCTCCTGCTCCCTCACACCCAGTGCTGAGAGGGGTTGACTCAGGGATAGGCTTGTAACCCAAGCCAGGCCAATGGATCAACTCAATGCCAACATGTCCGGGCAACTGTAGAACAGGGGCATGTAGACCAGGCCTTACGGATTTCATTCTAAATGCAAGGGGAAGGGCAGAGAATCACAGAAAGTTTCATCAAGAAGGAGACATAAGGTGATGGAGGCTTCTGAGAGATCCTCTGGCTGTTGTGTGAAGAGTCATAAAGCTGGTGTGGCCCTTTGTGCCAGTGGGATCCAGAGAAGTAAGTGGTCTCAAGATCTGTTTTGTAGTTCAAACCTATAGAGCTCCTGCTCTCTCCAAGACAGTCGCATGCAGAGCAGGACAAAAGCCCTTGAGTCGCCTTGCACATGGTCCCCAGATAAAAACAGCAGCAGGAGTTTCCTCGCCTCACCCAGGAAGTAGCTGCAAGTCCCTTGACCCAAATCAGATTCTGAAAAAACCGCTCGCAGCCCTGCCTTCGGCCACCTGCCCCCATGTGGTGAGGAACGCTGTTTGCAGTCCTCAGGCCCAAGCTCTTCCTTAGAATTCACTGGGAAGATGGGAGGGACAATGTTGGAGGGAATGGTTTCAAAGATCCCCAACATTTCAATCGTTACCCTTAACCTGGATGCGCAGGGAGAGAAAAACACAGCGAACCACGGTGGGTTGGCTTTCTTCAGCTGGTTATGCTGCAACAATAACATGCCAAGTAATTCTGTGCATACAATTGAACTTGAACCCTGGGGGGTGGGAGGGGGGCTGAGTATCCTTGAGGGTTGTGGGTTGAATTGAGTCTCAATTCAATACCTGTGAATGTGACCTAATTGGGAAACAGGGTCCTTGCAGATGTAATGAAGATGCAGGTTCCGATGAGGTCATACTGGAGTAGAGTGGGTTTTCATCAAATACGACCAGGTTCTTGCAAGAAGGGAAGAGGCAGAGAGACGCAGAGATAACACCCGAGGCGGGGAAAGCACAGGCTGGAGTAAGGCCATGATGTCCAGCCGCCACCGGAGCTCAGAAAGGGAGGGGCCTGCTGGCGCCTTGCTTTTACATTTCTAGCCCCCAGGACTGGGACAGAACACATTTCTCTTGTCTCCTGCCACCCAGCATGTGGTACCTCAGCCACTGGCAGCAAATATACTGGACGTTTTCATGGAATCAAATTTTGAGTTTTTGTCCAAACTCCAAATTTGAATTTGGAAAAAAATATTTAAGATGTTTAAAAAGCCTACCTTTCAGCACCTTCCAACCACGTGCCTATGTAACTTTTATTTCTTAGAAAGGTCTTCGGGATGATATGGGAAGTTATATTTGAGCCTTTTCAGGCTTTGCTGCATTGAAAAAATATATGTTTTTTTAAAAATTAAAGAGCACATTTATAAACACTCAGATAAGCAGATACACCTATACACACTAAATATATTTATATCTATATATCTAGATATAGATATAGAGATATATAGAGAAAGTTATAGTTTCAAAATGGTATCTGACATCTATTTATTTAAATACTAGTTTTTCATGTGTGAATCCTTTTCTTGTGCCTCTTGGCCCAAGTAGATACTGGAATACTAGTTGAACAAATGAAAATCAATATTAGTAGCATATTGATAGAGGCAAGAGATTTTTGTAGGGAAAAGGCACTCATCCAAGGAACCTTTAAAGACCAAATAATAAATCAAA